>JAGVSP010000658.1:0-121057 GCA_022494985.1 Micrasema minimum
GCCCGAGATGATTTACTGTCGCAATCCCGGCGTCGATCGTTTTCCCTGATTCCAGTTCTCTGACCTATCGGGAGACCGGTACCTTCTATCGGGGGACTGGTACCTGTCCAGTTTATTGTACAGTTTATTGAGTGAAGGCACAGGACGGCGCGCAGAGCAACGGCGTCGCAGGAGCGGCGGCGCAGGGGCAGCGGCGCAGGCCGTGGGCGCGGCGTGGCAGGGCGGCGGCACAGGGCAGCGGTGCAGGGCGGTGCGCAGAGCAGCGGCGGCGCAGGGGCGGCGGTGCAGGGTGATGGCGCAGGGCGGCGGCACAGGGCGGCGCGCAGAGCAGCGGCGGCGCAGGGCGGCGGCACAGGGCGGCGATGCAGGGTGGCGCGCAGAGCAACGGCGTGGTGGCAGCGGCGCAGGGCGGCAGCACAGGGCAGCAACGCAGGGGCGGCGCGCAGAGCAGCGGCGGCGCAGGGGCAGCGGCGCAGGGCAGCAACGCAGGGCGGCGCGCAGAGCAGCGGCGGCGCAGGGGCAGCGGCGCAGGGCAGCAGCGCAGAGCGGCGGTGCAGCGGCGGCGGCTCGGGGCGGTGCGCAAAGCGGCGGCTCAGGGCAGCGCGCAGAGCGGCGGTGCAGAGCGGTGGTGCAGGGCGGCGGCACGGGGCGGCGGCACGGGGCGGCGGCACGGGGCGGCGGCACGGGGCGGCGGCACGGGGCGGCGGCTCCGGGCAGCGTGCAGAGCGGCGGCTCAGGGCAGCGTGCAGAGCGGCGGCTCAGGGCAGCGTGCAGAGCGGCGGCTCAGGGCAGCGTGCAGAGCGGCGGCTCAGGGCAGCGTGCAGAGCGGCGGCTCAGGGCAGCGCGCAGAGCGGCGGCTCAGGGCAGCGCGCAGAGCGGCGGCGCAGAGCGGCGGCGCAGAGCGGCGGCGCAGAGCGGCGGCGCAGAGCGGCGGCGCAGAGCGGCGGCGCAGAGCGGCGGCTCAGAGCGGCGGCGCAGAGCGGCGGCTCAGAGCGGCGGCGCAGAGCGGCGGCGCAGAGCGGTGGCTCAGAGCGGCGGCTCAGAGCGGCGGCTCAGAGCGGCGCAATTAGCTGCACAAAGCACAAAGGCTAGGCGGCTTGGAGGAGACCGTGCTGCAACTCCGGAAGTCCAACCCTGGGAACTAGCAAGCTAGCTCAACCAGAGAGTCCTTATATGTTCTTGCGAACTAGTTCAGTTAGTACCCGAAGGCCAGATCGAACTAACTAGGGGAGGGAGATTCTACCCTTATATTGGGGGGTTGTGTATTCTTTCGTAAGCGTCCTGAGAATTACATTGGCGCCATCTAGCGGCGCAAGTACCAAGCGGTACTTTGACCCAACAATTTGTGGGTGTATCAATATAATCATTTAAAAAACCCCACCTTCCGTCAAACACAGATTCATTGCATTTTTTTAAAATATTTAAAAATAATGTTAATATTAACTGATTTTCTCCTGTCAACATCTTTTGTATCGGAAACTGGCTTGGGCTGGGTTAAGCGTTTTCAAGATTTTCTGAAAAAATATAAAAAGGCCAATTTTTCTGTTTTTTTGAAAATCCTGACTTAAGCTCACCCTATTCATTCGGACTTTTGATGCGACCTTCCCTGGACATCACTTAACAAGATGAAAAAAGAATCAAAAACATCGGAATTAGTTAAGGCAAATGCTTAATTTTGGAGTAATTATACTGGGCTATTAAACAACTCACCGTTTCTAGTTGACTACCAAGCTTTTGATTGTCAACAGTGGACGTGGACGACCAGGACGCCGAGAACCCGATGCCTTGTAAAATAGGCAAGCATGGTTAAGGGCTCTCGGGAGGCATACGTAGTATATGGCCTAACCAGCCGAAGTCATAGAGATCTCAATTATACAATTATTTAATCATGATAACACATCGCGTGAATAAATAACAATAAATATATTATGTTGTATCTCATATAAAAGAACATGCATTTTTCATTTACCATGTGTAGGAAACTACATTGTAACCTGTAATATCTAATGTTGTAATCAAGTAGTAGCACGTACGAGTAGATATTGTTTGTAAAAAATCTCCGGTGCATTCATACATACATAATGCATTAACTATATCAACGTTTATAGGAATACGCAGATATTAATCTATACAATCAGTACTAACTTATGATTCTTAAGAAAATAATCAACTAATTATCACTAGTAGGTAGGTAACTTTTTGCAATTAAATAGTTATATATAGAATGCAAGAATAATTAAGCGAATCGTTTATAAAAATTATGCACGTGGTACGTGGTATGCACGGCCATTAACTATTAATTTTATAATTATTTTAAAGCAATTACCTACACAATTAGAAATATGCTTTTTACACTGTGTGTTTTTTTCTTTTTTACGTATTTTAACTTATATGTAAATTTTGATTATTTTACAAATATTATTCGAAGTATTATTTTTGAAGTCAAACATTTTAATATTATGTATGCAAGCTTAGAAAGGGGGTGTTTTTAATCAGCGTGGTGATTTTCAATTTTTTGTGAATCTGCTATGGTATGCAGTGGTATTTCCATGTTGGTTTAGTTGTGTTTGTCCTGACGAAGAGACGGGTTATGTTTCGAAACAGGTAGACATGGAAAAGTCGGTGAAGGGTTATTATGTATACAAAATATTATTAACACAATATTTATTTTATTATTTTATTCAGCATTAATTTGGAAATAATTGAAAAAAAAAATCGATCGATCGTGCCCATTCGCCGTTTAGTCGATTATAAAGCGATTTTCCAAAATGTACATAAATATGTATTATTCTGTTAAATGCCATATTTATGACTTTTTAAAAATAAAAAAAAACTATTTTATTTCTTGTGATACACCAAAGTATTTCAATTTCGATATTACTATTGTAGTACCAAATAACTGTAGGTACATAATGTTTTTCTTTCAATTTAAACGGTGATCAATATTTATTAATATCAAGTAAATAATTCATTCCTTTGTTGTTATGATTTATTTTACTACAATAACTTTAAACCTCAGTCATCTATCTCAGTTTATTTCCCTTCCATAATATCATTATTATTGTACAACCGTGATACAGTATAATGTATTTGAGAGGGTAGTAGGTATAATAAAAGCAAATTTTTGATAAAATCACTATTTCTTTAGATGATAATATTTTTATAGGTAGGCACTTCCACAGCTAGTAATATTTTTTATTGCTAGCCACATTTAAAATGTTTGTTGTTTCCATAGAGAAAAAAACAAACACATTTGTGGCCTGTGATTGAAAATTCTGAATTTCTAGCGCGGTTCGCTGAGTATCATTAAAGTAAAAATACTAGTTTAGCTCACGAATTGAACAATGTCGGTGAGTCAATATTAAAAATTTACTTTTTTCTTGTAAAAGTTGGTTTCTATTAACGCTCGCATGTTCGCTCTATTGATCTTGACAAAATCGATTTTTAGGTTATACTTCAGATTCCACCGGTTATTCCTACGTATATTCTCATAAAAATAACTCAAATAACGTATAAATATCTTTTTGATGTTCAATAAACAAAGTAAAACTCTTAACTTGAATTTGGGGATTATGCGTTTTTTAGAAAGGTTTTTTTTTGTCTGTTCGATATTTGAATTTTCAATCCATTACTGACATACCCGAACAAACATAAATTTTCAGTTTGTTTTATATCGTAATAAAAATATCCCGGCATGGCCCGAAATTTAATATAATAATGGTTTTCGTTTTAAATGTGACCGTTCCATGTAATGTGTACGTAATTAAATGTTTTCAAACGGATTAGTTCCGTTCCACAATCCGCTAAGCTTTTTCACCTACAATAAATTTACTAGAATTTACTTTACCCACAGTATTTGAAACTTATTTGTTTTGAATCGGGTTCTAGCCTCGTGATCAAAGCAGCAGGCTCCAGAATGAATATTCTGGCTTGAATCCCACCACAACTAGCTTCTTATTTTAGTTAATTTTATACAAAGGTTCAATGTCATGGATTGGAAAATTCCACATGAGTGTTAAGACAGTTGAAGTTAAATTTGTTAACACTAGAAAACAAGCTTTTGCCAGAAAAACTAACTTGAATTAAATTTTTTATCTGCTTTTGGTTGTGGCTCTATCACTGCACTGTTTTATTTATTTCTAAACAACATTTTGAGTGGGTCCAAATACTTGTAGACAAAAACTGTATTTGACCCATTAGGGCTAATAATTACAATTATTACCAAAAACATGAGAGTGATTATTCTTGCAGATTCAAGTGCAGGAGGTGCGCAATATCGCGCGCATCGAGCGCATCGGAGCGCACTCGCACATCCGGGGGCTGGGGCTGGACGAGGAGCTGCAGCCGAGGGCCATTTCCCAGGGGATGGTCGGACAGAAGCCGGCCAGGAAGGCTGCTGGCATCATACTGCAGATGATCAAGGATGGTAAGATAACATCTCTGTATCTGCCCTTTTAAAAAATAATAGTGAGTTATGTATAAGCTGCCTTTTTTGTTTAAAATTTTTAAAAAATTCAAAATTTAAATAAAAATGTATTTATAGGCAAGATAGCGGGGCGTGCTATTCTACTGGCTGGCCAACCGGGAACTGGCAAAACAGCTATCGCCATGGCCCTAGCTCAAGCTCTGGGGCCAGACACTCCCTTCACTAGCATGGCAGGTTCGTACATTATCAATAATTAAATAAACAAAAAAAGAT
This sequence comes from Micrasema minimum, assembly GCA_022494985.1. Lineage (NCBI taxonomy): Eukaryota > Metazoa > Arthropoda > Insecta > Trichoptera > Brachycentridae > Micrasema > Micrasema minimum. Next base: position 4,700 of record JAGVSP010000658.1, read on the forward strand.
ATATTATATTACATTGAAATGTGCATCTATTTTCCTAAAGAAATAAGCTAAACATTTTGCTTTGACTTGATTTGCAAATTATTGGAACAAAAATCCACATTCCCACAAAAAAAATTAATATGTTAATGTTTAGGTTCGGAGATTTATTCCCTGGAGATGAGCAAAACAGAAGCCCTCACACAGGCTATCAGGAAGTCCATTGGTGTAAGGATTAAGTGAGTACATTGCTCTCGTAAAATAAAGCAAAATTATTTCAATAACTTCATTGTTTTGGAATTTATGCAAGACCAATTTTTTAGAAATGAAAAATTCTATGAAAATTTAGGAAGCCCTTATTTCTAATGGTGGCATCAAAATAAAAAAAGTTATTATCGTATGTTTGCTCTCTGGAAATTGTATATTTAGATAATAATGTAAATATGTTATTGGTTTTTTACGTATTTAAAAGCATACAATAAACCAATGTCTACTTAAACGTTTACATAAAAAACATTAACTGTCATGTCAGCTTAAATCTGACGTAAGCACGCAGTTTTTTAAACAGTTCGTTGTATACGGGACCGTTTTCAGACTGCATAGAAAACTGCGCAGAAAACTGTCCCGTATATAGCGGGCTTTAAGTTGAAAACAGCCATCTCAAATGTCATTACAGAAACAGTGAAAATATGAAAATGAAGAAATCATATACTTGTTTCGCAATACTAGTTAAAATGTTAATTTGATCCTTGTGAATGCTCAGTCTTATTACATTACTTGTTATCTGTCCAGAGAAGAGACGGAGATGGTGGAAGGAGAAGTGGTGGAAATCCAGGTGGACCGGCCGGCCACGGGAGCCGGCCACAAGTTGGGGAAGTTGACCCTCAAGACCACCGACATGGAGACCAACTACGACATGGGCAGCAAGATGATAGACAGCTTCGTCAAGGAAAAGGTAACGCCACACTCCTGCACAACAACCATATAATATTGAGTTACTGATCAGCCTTATGGGTAGGCCACGTTCATAAGCGGCAAGCGTAGATTTAATTGGGAAGAACATGTTAAAGTAGTTTGCAATAAGTTAAGATTATGCCTGAAGAACATGTATCACCTAAAAACTTATCTACCATATTCTGTATTAAGACTGGTATACATGGGGCTAGTTGAACCAATAATACAATACGGTTTGAGAATATGGGGCTTAAGTTTCAAAACTTATACAGACAGAGTATCGAATTTGCAAATCAAAATCCTAAAAACAATTGTGCCTGTAAATATAAAGAATCGAGCAAAGGACGACAACCAAGTTATGTTTGATTACATAAACGTATTATCTGTCGACAAACTGTGTCAGTACAAAATAATGACAGATCATTTCCTCGACTGCAACTATAAACAAAGGGTAACACACCAAATTGTTACTCGGCAAGTTTCGGGCGCAACAACTCAGTGTACCCAACAGAAAAATTACTATGGAGACAGAACAATGGAGAGTGTTATCCCGAGATTATTTAACTTATGAAAATCGCGAAGAAAAAAATCTTAACAAATTCAAAAAAATAATAAAAAACGTATTAAAAAACAGATAGTGATACCATCAGTGAAGTGTACATTAAAACAAATATCTCTCAACAATTAATGTGTAACCACCTTTAAAAATCATTGTATACTATAAAAAAAAAAAAAAAAAAAAAAACAAAAAACAAAACAAAAAAAAAGTAATGTAACCCGCAGACAAGCCCCGGCTTTGCGGGAACAATAATACAATATTATGTATGCTAAAATATCTTGTATAATTATGAATAAAATAAATTTAAAAAAAAAATTTAAAAAAAAGATAGCAACAATGAAGGATTTTGGATGTATGTAAGTACATCAGATTGTTTGTTCCTTTACCGATTTCGCTCACCACTTATCAATGTGATCCTTTCATTACTTGCAATGTAAAATTCATTATGTGTATTTTGAATGCGCTTATATATCGTATTTATAGATCCAAGCCGGGGATGTTATCACCATAGATAAAGCTACGGGCAAGATTACCCGCCTGGGAAGAAGTTTCACCAGGGCTCGGGACTATGATGCTACAGGTAATAATATTATTTATAAAATGCTTTCCTTGGCACGGGTTCCCAGTGTGAGGAATGCATTAAAAATATTATGAATGGTGAACAGATGTAAATAAATCTACTATTAATGAAATATACTATAAATTTAAATAAATCTACAATTTATTTGTACAGGAGCATCTTGCAGGTTTGTCCACTGCCCAGAGGGAGAGCTACAGAAGAGGAAGGAAGTGGTACACACTGTCACTCTTCACGAGGTGGATGTCATCAACTCCCGCACCCACGGCTTCCTGGCTCTGTTCTCCGGTATGTTCGTCTTATTCCTTCACAGTTTACACTAGAACATTCCAGAACTGAGTGAAATTATTCCACCCGTTTCTTGCAGGTGACACCGGCGAGATTAAGTCAGAAGTTAGAGAACAGATTAACGGAAAGGTGGCGGAGTGGAGAGAAGAGGGGAAAGCGGAAATCATTCCTGGTGTTTTGTTTATTGACGAGGTATAATATAATATTTTTTGTTAATAAAATATCTGTTTTGGTTCTAAACATAGTAATATATTTTATTTGTGTGTGTGTTTAGGCTCACATGTTAGACATAGAATGCTTTTCGTTCCTGAACCGCGCCCTTGAGAGTGATATGACTCCTGTTGTCATGATGGCCACCAACAGAGGAATCACCAAGATCCGAGGGACCAATTACAAGAGTCCACACGGTAACACACTCCACTCACATCGCACCCATTTAGTCTGTCTGTATTCATTTAAAATATTATAATAATTTCTTCTTTTATCACTTCAGGCATACCCATTGACCTTCTGGACAGAATGATTATTGTACCAACCTCTCCATATAGCCAAGCTGAACTCAAAGAAATATTAAACATCAGGTGAGGCAATCTGAAGTATATCTGTTATTTAAAATGAGCACAATAAATTCAGTACATACTCCGGGGATTGTAGATATTGCTGAATAACTTATCAAAAACTTGTGTTAAAATCAATTTCACACTTTATGTAATAGGTAAGGTCCAGCCAAATTAGCCAGATTTGAGTGAGCGATTTGTTTTTTCCAGTGCATGTCATGTCAAATATTTTGAAGTAAATAAAAAAGTAAAATACTATTTTAATACGAGGCAGAAAAAAAAACAAAATCATCCTAAAATCTTTTGTAATTTGTTGTCATTTTTAAAAGGCAGATCTTAAAATGATAAATTTTTCCACAAGGCATATTTGCAAAATGTTCAATTTGAGATGGCATGGAGGTAGATCTAAATTTCTTGAATTTGTTCTAAATGGTTCACTTTCAGATTGATATTGTAGATGATGTTGATTGATATTTGGCGGATATTTGTTCCAGGTGTGAGGAAGAGGACTGCCAGATGTCATCAGATGCCCTCACCGTCCTGACGAGGATAGCCACGGAGACTTCCCTCCGCTACGCCATCCAGCTCATCACCACCGCATCCCTGGTCGCCAGGAGGCGCAAGGCCACAGAGGTAACTTACCATCACAATACATGAAAATAAATACCATTAACAAAAGTAGGCAAACACTGAAGACCTATTGATGTCTGTCTGCCTTCTCCATGTTTTGCGTGGTTTCTTCGTCATCCTCAAGTTCCTCTGTTCCACACCAGATGTCTCTCTCCCGAACCTCATACTTAGTTAGGAAAATTAGAAGCTATAATTCCCTCATCAAAGCGAGGAAAATAATAATATACTTATGTTCTACATTATTTCTTGTTATTTGCATCCATTGTAACTATTTAAGGTGGCCATGGAGGATGTAAAGAAAGTTTATTCTCTATTCCTGGATGAGCACAGGTCTTCACAGTTCCTCAAAGAGTACCAGGATGAGTTTATGTTTAATGATATGGGTAAGTCAAATCATTTTGTACCCCAAACTTATAAACTGTAGGATGCATGAATAGATAAAATATTTTTAATTGTTTGCAAAATGCTGCGCAGTGCCATTGCTGGTTACCTTCCATATACATATTTATGTATACAGGTTATTTTTTTAGTCAGTTAACAAAAAAAAACCCTGAATTCAGTATCGTTAATAGAACCCATTTCAATAAAAAAAAATGTCCTTTCTCAAATAAAAAAAAAGAAAAGGGCACCCAAATATTTCCTCAGAAATAGTAAAGACTTGGTCACCCCTAGGCGGAGCAGCGTTCGGCCGCCTCCCCGCCCGGCCCCCCTCTCCTTGCCTATGTCCGGCGGTTTTAAATTGTTTCAAATCTTCCTTCATACTTTCAACGGCTTAGGACCGTCAAAACACATGTCGACAAATTAATTCTCAGATGATAAGGAGAGTCGATAAAGTGAAAAACGACATGTGCTTAGGCGTATTTAAAAATTGGAATTGGCTATTTACAATAATTGTTGAATTAAATTACAAATGGAGTCCATTTCTCTTACACTAAATTGTATTTTAATAATTGTTCAAAATGCAGTCCATGTTGCTGCAAGCACAGTCTAGCACGTTTAGGAGACATTTCCACTAATGTTTCCTTAGCACAAAATGTTCATTTTTCACTTGATCAAAGGCTAAAATAAATTTTTGTTGAAAACGGCGACGTCAAACGCGGCGCGTGGGCACAAACCGTCAAAGACCGCGGCGCGGGGGCACAACCGTCAAAGACCGCGGCGCGAGGGACTGCGCGAGGGACTGCGCGAGCGGCCCCTGCGCATCCACCCCCGCGCGCACCTTCGTCGCACTTATCCTTATGTGCCGCGTATGAACCAACGCGAATATGCAAACAGCTGTGCTGTGATAGGGTGTACGTAATTTGTAAAAATTATAGGAATAAAAATAATAAATTGTAAAAAAAAAAAGTACATGTTTTTTTATTGAAATGGGTTCTATTAACGATACTGAATTCAGGGTTTTTTTTTGTTAACTGACTAAAAAATAACCCTGTATATTTATATAACAGATCTACGCTGCAGCACGCAGTTTAACAGAAAGTTTATTTAATTTATCCATGAATCTACAGTAACCAACGTATAGTAATTCCAATTTATTTCTTTCAGATGAAAAAGACAATACCACAGCTATGGAGGTTATGAACTGAACTCCTAATTATAACAAATTTTGTATGTATCTGTGTTAAGTGCTCGGCAAAAACCATTCGTTTTAAAAATATAAATGTGTACTAATTTTACTTACTAAAGTAACATTTTACGCTTACAGATTCATAATTTAAAAACTGTTTTACCGGGTGCAACATTCTGTCTAAAATATAAGGTTGTTTAAGTATGATTTGTTTTTTTTTCCATCTATAACCCTTTGGTAAATACCGCAATCACACATTATGGTAATAATTATTAAATATTTTTACTGTAATATTACTGAATTTTATTTTTGCTGCATCCTAATGCAGCTTATTTTTTACTAATCTACCATCACTGATTCTAAAATGTATACGTTGGTAGTTGGTATTGGCATACTCTTAAGTAATTGTCTAAGTAATTCAAGACTAAAACAAGTATTGGCTGCGTCATTTTGCCAGAACACGGAGGAATACATTTCTAGTATTTATGCATGTAATAATTACGTACCCTCTACACCCAGAGGTGTTCTGGGAACAGCTAATTGCCCAATGTGCTCGGCTACTCCCCACACATGGAGACCAAATTAAGTCCCTTCTCGCTTTATAGTACACATACAGTTATTGTTATAATTTTAGTAGGCTTACAATTTACACCTTATCGCCCCTAAGTTTCTTGACTATTGAACGGCATAAAATTAAATAACAGCGTTTTTTTTCGCATCATTTGTTTATTATCCAAAAATATTATAATATTTACGCTGAATATATAAAAAGTAAATCAGAAAGTATAAAATAATTATTAAAATAATGGTTTGGCAAGATAAAAACATTCAAAATTGATCGAAACCACAAAAAATTTGGTCCCTACATTATTCAAGATAAAGCAGAACTCTGTTATTTTTCTCCAACTAAAATATGTTCTTCAATTTATACATACACAAATTCAATCTTTCATTTATCACTCTTTTTATATCAAAGATTTGTTCAGTTCAATCACCTTAAAATATTGAGCAAAATAATTCAAACAAGTACCAGATGGTTTCATAAGGCACACTATTTTATATTTCCAATCAGACGGATTAATAATTTGAAATTAAAATCATTTCCAAGCATCATTTTTGTATAAAAAATATTTTTAAGTGGCGCTTAATCTAAAAATCGGCTCCTCATACACAAAGAATCATTATTCACTAAAAAAGATTAGTTTTATTTTACGTTTTGTAACCATTGCCTGTCAAAAAGTACCAAGTTTTAAAAATGTTTTCAGAATTAAAGATAAATTTTAACTTACGACCTATTGTGTAAGAGGAGTCAAAAAAGTATTGAATTAATATGGATACACAATATATTAAATAACAGGAGTTATAGTGAGATATTTAGATGTGTAGAAATATAAAGATTAATAACTATTATTTTATTTTAAACGGGTAACTTAAACACTTGATTTTTTGATAAGAGATATTTGGACTAAGCAATTGCAATGCATACACAGCGTAGTACATATAATAATATATATATATAGATATCTAATATTATAAATATGTACTTGAAGGGGTGAATGTATAGTATAGTGCGCCCCAAATACCTCTAATTAAATTACTACACACTAATTTATAGAATAGACCGAGGATGGCAAATTAGCAGGTTACGATGGTGAGACCAGCATCCTAGGATGAAGCACCTTTTGGGGGTTAATATTACAATGCATCACGATTGGTCCAGCGAACATATTTTACAAAAATGGCACAAAGAATTATACAAAAATAACCATATTTCATAAGCTCTTTTTTTGTAAACATGATTGCAGGCCATTTTTTTACCATATAAAAATATTTTTTGCCATCCATCGTATAGAGAGAATGACTTAATGTCTAAATATCACTATTATTACTGATTCACACATAACTTGGCGTATTTAATAAAATACACAGCTACCAATACGGCATTATATTGCAGCGCCAGAGTTTGCCAGAGTTTCAAAAATATTCATAAAACAAGAAAAAACTTATTACTAAGGAACCTAATGCAAAATTTTTGTTCACATGCACAATCTCAAAACCGCACAAAATATATTTAATCGTTACTAAAACTTCTGGCCAAATGAATTAACTACCTACTGCATTCATCATACTTTAAATAACCTAAATATTCAACCCTTATATTCCGAACAGATTATATTAATTTATTTGCAGATGGGTGAGAAGGTAGAAACAAGTTGTATTGTGTACTATCTAACAGGTTAGAGGGGATACATGTTTAGAAATGTGACTTCACTAATGGTTTGAAATATTTACAATTCCAAAAGTTAATTGCTACATCGGTGAAATAAATAAGATCAACAGCTCGAGAAATATAAAAATGTCATATTTTGAGTAAGAATCATAAAAAATTAATCATCTGTACAATTTATGTCCAGCATACTTAGGAAACAGAATGAAATCTACTATAGAATTAGTATTACAAAAATTTCATATTTTATACCTAAGCCAAGGTAATTTGGCAAATATTACAGTAGAACCTCGATCATCCGGGTAATCCTCAGCTCCAATTATTGTTAGTTGCGGGAAATAGTGGAGTAATTTTTGATATGCACATATGTAGATATCACAGTGCACTCATGAGATATTTCGCAATAGGAATGATTGAGATTCTCCTGCAATTAGTTTTGAATAGGAATCATCAGTTTGTAATAATTTAGGTCGGTCAGACTACAGCTGTATTTCCCACCGTAATGCGAGTATAGAGGGTGAAATGTGTGAATATCTAGAGGGAGAGAGTGATGTTCTATCTGGTGGACTTGAGCTTCCACTGCAGGAAGAGGAAGGCGGAGATTCTCAGGACTACGAAGATGACGCACAGCGCTGCGATGTCCAGCGTGTAGTCGGCGTTCTGCATGTCCAGCTCCTCCAGAGTCGTATCCGGAGACTTGAAGTGACAGTAGGCCTAGAAATCATCAAATAAGTTGGAAGAGAGATCTATATAAGAGATCTAACATTGCTATTGTAGTTTCACTCGGATTGTTATTTATAACGAGGCTTTTGTGGCGTGAAATTTCCCTCACCTGGAAACACTTGAGTTTCTCACGACCGAAGGCGTAGGTAGCCAGAGCCGTTCCCTCGAAGCCGTATCTGATGTAGGAGAGATAGGTGATCCAGCGGAGGTAGACGGGAATGGCGTCAAACGACACGAAGAATCCGGAGAACAGCAGGAACGGGACGGACATCACGGGAGCGAGGAACACACCATTCTAAAACAGAAGCGCAACATTTAGATTGTATTGCAATGAAAATAAATGTGTGGAAAGAATAAGATGGTAAAGACAGACCACCAATTCATACGCTTGCTAGATACCTATGTCTATCTATTTCTTCTTCTATTTAGCTGGCGATTTTAATTATTACAATTTAATTTATTTGATGGGTAGACTATCGCAATATTATGCAGAATATTACCTGAACATTCATAGCGGCACCAACTACCAGCCCCACACTCTGAGCCACGAAGGATATGAGGAGACAGGCCGACAGGAACATGGAGAAACGGAACCACTCCAGCGGCTGGGAGGTCAGCAGGTACACTATCACAACATAGATTATGCAGAATATCGCCTGGAATAAAATAAAATAAATTGGACCAAAGTAAATTGACACTAGACAAAAAATACGATAGTGGCGATCAGCCCATTATTATTAAAATAATATTATGGTATATTACCTGGAACGGTATATCTGATACAGTGATGGCGAGGTAGTAGGATCGTAATGAGTACCAGCGATTGAAGTTTTCTTTAAGTAACACAGGCATTTCCAACGGGACTAAAATTGAAGAAGAAAAAAACATTTTTAAAAATTCGTAATATTTAATTGTTGAAATGACTCTGGTGTTGCGAGTTACTTACAGCTGAGGATAGTGATTGTCATGGAAGTGTACATAAGGAACAGCATGTTGAAGAACAGGAAGCCGAGGTTGGATAGGACCTTAGCTCCATCATTACCGATGTCGTAGTACAGAGCTCCGATCAGGAAACCAACGAGAATGTGAGCAAACAGTCGGAGGTACATGAGAGTCTGAAATGAAAGACAAATAATCATTAATATTATTTTTATGATCAATCCGAAATATAGGTTCCTTCCGAAATAATACACTTGCCAACCAAAACAAAACAAATAATCTTCCACCACATCTCGACCGCTTTTGAATGCTTAGGCTTTTAATAAAGTTGCTTCACCGTAAGCTTTCTGCAACATTTTCAGTGACTTGGAACACAAAATTCCATTTGCTATGCAAAATTTGAGACAAACTCTTTGTTCAATGTTTTAATTCATTTTTAAAAATCGCAGAGATGAACTAACAAAATCGAGTACTGTAAACAAACTAAAAGACAGATGGTGCTCAAACTCGACGTCCGTTTAGGAAACAGTTGTGCCAACTTGGCGACAAATCAAATCATTATATATTGAACTTGGAATTAGAATTAAATTCCCTGTACTATTTGGACAGAATGTATAATATACATGATATATATATATGGGTGGGTTAGTTAGTTATATATAAATAATTTAATCATGGAAATCCACAAAGTAATGTCAATAAAAAAATATAAATCACATTAAATAATCCATGTGTAACATACCCAATCTCTCCTGCTGAAGAGAAGAGTCCTCTTGAGAACGACCCAGAACTGCTTGAGTTCGCTGGTGGGGTACCTCTTGGGAGAGACGCTCAATCCATCGTCTAGTAGGGCAACTGCCACATTGTTATCTGGCTTCTCCATGTCCAGAGTTAGGCCATCACCTGATACAAAGACAAACGACATTGTTATTTGAAAGCAGTGTATGTATAGCAGTTACATGATAGTTTTGGTCATCTTTGATTGAAGTTTGTGCCAGTACCTATTTTACAGGATTGCGGTCTTGCATATTTTGGAACATGTATTGTTCCACATTTAGTTATGGATTACCTACACTAGTTTATATAACTGATTGCTGTAGGTAATCTATCCTCAATATCTACCAGCTCAACTTATGCGACTTATGCTTGCGTGTTAAATATCTCCTTGATCGAAGTTGTAAAATAAACTCATTGTTTAAACATCGAGAGTTTCGTTAAATACTTACAGTCCACCCTCTCGCTGAGATCTTCACATTCCTACATCTCGTTCTACAAGTTATATTTACCATTAGTTCCCTTGGCGATGTCATTAGCGGCGTAGGACAGCACGTTGTTGGTCCCCACGGAGTTCTGCTCGTCCTTGGTGAACTTGTCCAGCGGCATGAGGGACATCTCGTTCTTGGCGAGACCGTTAGTTTGAGGGTTGAGGGCGTTCTCCATGGCTGCCTTCCTGTTGTTACGCTGCTCTAGGTATTTTAGTTGGGGGAAGTTTTTTCCAGTCCTGAATAAAATTAAGAGGTGTTTGTAGTACAGACACAAGTATAGATAACAATGTAGTACCTACACAATTAAAAAAAAAAAATGTAAAACATTGAAAAATAAAACCCTGCTACAAAAGAAACAGTGAGCTCTTATCTTATTGCAGTCAAAATTGAAAGAAATATAGTTATTGCCCCAAAAATCAACGTCAAGCCGGAAACAGGTGATAGGCCATGCCAAGTCGTGACAGTTTTCAGTTATTTTTTTTTTTTTAATGTGGTCAAATACTTTTCAAATTATACCTATCAAAAAATAATTGGGAAAAACTGACACCCTGGGATGATCTTTCAATTCCTGTGACTACAAATATTAACTTTTCTTAGATTTTTTTTCTGTAATGTATCCATGAATAACCCTTCTGTAAATTTCAGTTTAAAATTAAAACGTAACTGCCTCGGTTTTAAATAAAATAGTAGATTTTTGCCCAACATTCAATTTAGAATAATAACATCACCCAACAATATCCGACTGTACTGAAAAAAAAAACTACGCTCTTTTGGCAAGTGAGTTGGCGCGTTTAGTTTGGATTCCAAAATGGTATAAAATTTGCTAGAAAGCTTCTTAATTGAAGTGAAAAATTTTTAAATAAAAGATGTGTATTATAAACATACCTAATATCATGTTTTCCATTGGAAATGGCATTCACAAGTCTTGAGATATTCTCTCCATACTCTCCGCACGAAACTTCAATGATGAAGGAAGCAGGATTGTGGTAAGCGGGGCACTGCAGACCAAGGCTGCCCAACCAATCCACTGAAATATCAAAGTACATTTATACTCGGTGCCTAAATTTTCTCACTGTAGTTTTAGGAGGTAATTTAATCTTATATCTGCAAGAATTTTATATTGATTTGAATAAGTGTTTGACAATCTTGATCAATCTGTCCATTCCATTTTATGTGAAAAGATAAAGGTTTAGCTTTTAACACTGATGCATTATTTATAATAAGCAATAATGCAGATAATTAATCCAACTTATAGCGAGATAAAATAATTGAGTGCATAGATCAGGTTTCAGCGGATATTAAATTATAATGGACTTTGAAGGAAGAACATGCGATTTCCAAGAATAAGACGGTGATAATTGTTACTTATGTATACATTTTGTGCATGTATGTGGCTGTTTAATAGCAAGCATTTACAATTACTATATCTTATATTCTGTAGACTACTAGAACACTCTTTCTATTATATTTTCTGTAAGAAATACAAGATACTGTTTTAAAGACAAGACAAATTTAATAATTCTATGCGTTAAGTAGGTGTCACTTTAATTAATTAATTAGCTTAAAATCGCTTAAAACTGATTTATAATTTCCAAAAACAGGAAAATAAAACGGGTTCATAATAGGTAAATACTTTGTATTTAATTAAAACACAAAGCATTCTACACAGGTTTTTTAAATTATTAAAAACAAAGTGACGCGTTTCGTCTTACAAGGACATTATCAAAACACTGATATGATAATGTCCTTTGATCATGTATGATATGATAATGTCCTTTGAAAATCAGTGTTTTGATACATCCAAAACAATCAATGGGTTCATAATATTTATGGATATGCAAATAATGTTTAAGGCTATTTCCAATGGCTATTCAACAGATATCTAATTTCGCATGTATTTCCTTCAAATAAAACAATTTAGATTTTTTTTAAAGAAAAATAAATAAGAAATAAAATTTGTTGCGCCTGCAAAATCTACTAAACATTTTTTTTGCAGATATTGTTTTATTTTATATTCTAATCCGACACATAGATCAATTTGTTTGTATGTTTGTTTTGTAACAAATGAAAGGTATTTTTGAATAAATCTGTTTTTTCCTTTATCTAAAAAATTGTATTTATTTACATAACGGAATTTGCAGGCGCAACGATGAATTGATATAAATGTATTTCATTGAGATAAAATGTGTGCAGATGTGTGTGTTTACAAGTGAAAACTGCCTGGCCTATAATCCTATACTAATAATAAATAATTGAACAAAGCATGCCTTACCTAGCCGTTCAGTACTTCCTTGATACACACACTGCCCCTCGGCCAGGGTGTACAGGTGATCAAACATCTCGAACAGCCTCGCGGAGGGCTGGTGGATGGTGCAGATGATAGTCCGCCCGCCGCGGGCCAGCGTCTTCAGCAGCGAGATGCACTGGAAGCAAGAGGAGCTGTCCAGCCCCGACGTGGGCTCGTCGAAGAACATGATGGGCGGGTTGTTCACCAGCTCTAGGGCGATGGAGAGGCGCTTCTTCTGCCCACCGGACAGGTTAGAAGTCATCGTCTTGCGGTGGTCGGCCAGGCCCAGGGTTTCCAGAATCTCTTGGGTCTGCAAGGAAAAACAGATTTATTTCACATATCAATAAATAAAACAACGTATAATATTAAAATAAAAGGTTAGGCATATTTTGGTTATATGCGACCATATATATACATAGCTGCTCTGTAAAGCAGATTTTTTATTTGTTAAAGGAGATAAATAAATTATGAAAAAAATAAGGCGATACAAACACGCATCTGGTCGATATCTAAAAACACTATCTAACTATGTCACAGAATTGTCTCATGAACAAGGGCATTAAAATGTATGAGGAGATGCAAGAAGAAATAAAAAATGAACAAAATTTAAAGTTATTTAGGGCTAAGTGTAAAAAATATATGTGTAAGAAATATTAGTGTAGATAAGAATAGTTAGGAAAAAAATAAATTAAGTGTAATGTTATAATATTAGTCTATGTAAAATTATATGGTACTAAATAAATATAAATAAATTTTTTTTAAAAAAAGGGTGAAAAAAATCATTGCTCTTATGTTAAATTCCAGGGAGAAAATCGAGGAATGCGTTTGTATGGGAAAATGCGGCCGCTCTTAATTATCGTGGTATGGTATGCTCTTAATTATCTGATGGTATTGTGAGCTGTACCATCAGATATTATCCATTAAAATGCCAAGTGTATTTTTTCTGCATTCACAGAAAATTTAGGTGTACAAGCTCTCATAAAGTGTTTATTATGCATAATAAAATGCCAAGTGACTAACAGCTTCATTCTTCTCCTCCTTGGTGAGTGTTGAGGGCAGCTTGAGGCTGGTGGCCACCGCCATGGCCTCTAATGCTGAAATTGATAGGTGATAACTAATGACTAAGAAAGGTCTATTAGCAGAATGCAAGGCTGACCGTGAGGTTAGCGTGCAACTGTGCTGGTGTAGAAGCATGATGTAGAAAGACGACAGATCGGTAAAACTGCGACAGGTTCGGAATAATCGACCGTGCCCGTTCATCGTGATGCTGCCCTCGATGCCCATTGTACCCCTGAGGAAATGGCGTGATGGTTAATATTACCCATTCATTACATGCCGGAGACAGACGTGATTGGAGACGCGGTGGGTTGTAGCGCCGGAGATAAAGATGATTATACTGAAGACCAATTTACTTGATCGCTTTTTACAAAACTTTACAACGTATTATCGACCAATGATTAATACTGACCGAGAAACATTATGAATGATTGCATGAAAAAAAAATATGCAGAGAAATAATTGACCTCCCGAAATTAAAATCTTAAACTAGGTAGGTATTACTTAAGTAAATGATATATAATATTATAAACATTGCATTACATTACGCACATTGTACGTAAATGGCACCATAGCGCCCTTGCAAAATAAGATTATTAGATTTTAATGGTGCCCTCAAGTACGAGGAGTTAATCACATTCAACTAGCCGATCATGTGATTAAATCTTAATTCATTATTGATCTATGGAAAATAATTAATGACAAGAATTATAGCCAGATGGTAAAATTACCATCGATATTTCTAGCTGTTTAATTCATTATTTGACTAGTAACACTAAAATACATAAGGTTAAACTAAAAAAAATATTTTTTTCATTTTATATCCCTACAGAGATAAGGTAGAATTTTTTCAATGCATAGATGGAACTAGTTACGCGCTGGTGAATGGTTTTCGATTCGTAACATATATACAAAATCAAAAATGTTACCTGGTGTGGATATTCGCTAATAAGCGGAATGGGGAATGTTGTAGTACGTAAAGTGGCCACTTAACCCAGCCAATGACAGGTCATGAGCCCTGTAAACGCTCAAATATCCATATTCCTGAATTTGGAAAAAAATCTACTTCATCTCTGTAGGGATATAAAATTAAATATATACCTATTCCCGTCTTGGGATAAATCCAGATTTGTGTACAAAGTATTTAAACACACCCAAAATGTTATTATGTTATAAAAATTAACTGTTCTATTTATCTAAGCTAGCAAGTGTCTTCAAGCTCAAGGGCGCTGCACTACAGATTTTATTTTCACAATTTTCTTTTTTTCAAAAGAAAATTGGTTGAAAAATATTCTTGATTTTGGCTAACACTTGATACAAAACATTTTTTCTGATTTGTACTTTTGGTCGGTAAGTTCATAATTACGCGAGCTTGTTTTGCAAATATACCCGCAATGTACAAAATGGCACTTTTTCGCCTTCCAATGTGGTCGAATCCACTGTTTTCTGTTTTATTATAAACTTATACTATTTAACTAAACATGAATATTAATGATAAAATAAGTGGCTAACACTTGATACAAACATTGTTTACTGAAATGTACTTTGGTCGGGAAGCAGACACCAGCCAGTAATAATTACCGACGCGGGAAGCACAGTTAAAATATACCGTCGACTCAACTGAAATAATAAATTGTCAGTGAACAAGTTTTTGCAATAGCGCTTGTATGTTTAAAAGATTGTATTACAAACCTGGGGTTTAAAAACGGAAAACCCTACACAGATACAAGGAGGGTATTTTAATGCTATTCTAACAAAATTATTTTTGCGTGGTGGGATATTTCATCCACTTCCAAAACTATAAGATCAAATTTAAACAATTTTAAAATAGTTCCGGGTAGCAAGAGTTCCTCATTATAAAACTAAAGCAAATGTGATTTTCTAAAAATAAGTCTTGTTATTGCAAATGCGAATTCTAAAAATAAGTTTGTTTTCGTTTATGGGCATCTATTGTCTTAATCAGATTTATATTTTCACATTCACAGTGTCATTTCGGACTGAGAAAAATTAGTTACTGAAATCTGAGATGAAAAAGTCTGAGATCAAAATATATAATTGTATTGTCGTTTACGATCTAATCCGGTAAAGGGAAGAGATAATGAAAAGGCTCCGATGATAAAAAACACCATGTTCATCAGCCAGTTTATAAATCTAACTATTTGGTACTTCTGGAACGTATAAGAATAACTAGTTAGTAAGTATTGCCAAAAATGCTTAACAATCTTCTCAACAGAGGTCACCAGCATAAAAAATGTCTGTAATGCGGAACGACGAAGACGAGTTCAATATATTATATAGTAGTTTCAATAAAATTGTCATATATGGTTATCAGATGATGGGCGGAATGGGGAATGTTGTAGTACTTCAAGTGGCCACTTAACCCAGCCAATGACAGCCGTCTAGATAAGCCCTGTAAACGCCTAGATAATCCACATTCGTTTCCAGAGTTTCTCTGTCTCTGTTGGGATATCAATAATACCGGTAAGTATTTCAATCAAGACAATTTTCATTATTTTTTAGCATTTTACGTGTCGATTGATTTATGATTTATTTTAAGGCTGGCTATGCCATATACTACGCATGCCTCCCAAGAGCCTTAACCATGCTTGCCTATTTTACAAGGCATCAGGTTCTCGGCGTCCTGGTCGTCCACTGTTGATAATTCGTCAGCAGTTAGCGTCAGAGCTGCGGGACGTGGTCTTGACTTGGGAGGATGCACGGGAGCTGGCGGCCGGAGGCAGTTTGTGGAATCCATATGCTCCTTATGTGTGATGATCATTATGATGATCGATTTATCCTCGTTAGTTGAAAATCAGTTCATTTGATTACAGATGTTGATAATACATTCGATCAGGACTTACTTGTATCCTGTGAGGATATTCAGAAGGGTGGACTTCCCGGCTCCCGAGGGCCCCATGATGGCGGTCAGCTCCCCCGAGCGGAGCCGCCCCGACACGTTCATCAGAATCTGCTTCACATCTGAAAAGATTAACAACTACTGTTAGATAAACATTAAATACTACTACTCTCCCTTATCCGCACCCAATGGTGCATAGGGCACTGCATCAGTACACCGAGTGCAGTTAATCTGGATCAATTTATTACATGAAGGTAGGATGATCAGTCTTACGCTTCAGTACTAAATTGAACCCGCGACCTCTTGCACGGTAGCCAAATGCGCTACCACTATGCTACGAGGCGGACAATATTACTTATACATAACACTAATAAGATAATTTGTTTCTCAAAACCTATCCTGTATTTTTTTATACACAATGAAAATAAACAAAAAAAAAATTGTTGAATATTTACCGGACCCGAAAAACTTTATAATACAATTTGAGGAAAATTCTACTAAATTTAATTTAATAAAATAACGAATTTGTTTAAAATGAAATCGAGTAATCGGCGCACCTAATGAGTAAACAATAATTTGGGATTACTTTGAAATAGTCAATAATATGTAACTGTGCTAGTGTGGAAAACGAGATGTGGTTGAGTGGGATTTGATCCAAGGGATTCTAATACAGGGATACAGAGTTCGCGATTCAACCACGGGACCATCTTTAAACTGAAACTCGTAAAATATTTACTCTGTAGCTCAATCACAGATGACTATCGACGTGCTAATAAGCGACGTGATAACGATTTCTCACCACGGATGTTTAACGTTTTCGCGATCACAATGGAACATCCGTTAAAAGTTATCGATCGGGATTATTAATTACCGCTTTAAATATGGAAAATACGCCAAAACTGTAAGTAAAGTAAAATAATTTAGTTTTATAGAGTTTTAATTGTTTGTGCACAATTTATCATGCGCAGTTTTCTATGCAGTCTGAAAACGGTCCCGTATACAACGAAAACTGTTTAAAAAAACTGCGTGGTTATGTCAGATTTAAGCTGACATGACAGTTAATGTTTTTTATGTAAACGTTTCAGTAGACATTGGTTTATTGTACGCTTTTAAATAAGTAAAAAACCAATAACATATTAACATTATTAGCTAAATATACAATTTCCTGAGAGCAAACATACGATAATAACTTACAATCGCGTTTCAAAAATACACATATTTAGCGTGTCTTTTGACAGAAGTTTGACAGACTGCACAGTTTTCTGAACAAGAAACTGTGTAGTTTTCTGAACAAGAAACTGTCCCGTATACAGCGGGCATAAATCAATTTGAGAAAGCAATAAAACGAAACATTTGTCAAAGTATGTCTTTCATCTATGGTGCTTGGCAACGCGATCATGATATGAACGTATTTTCATTGTGATCGGTCAAATGTTTAGCACGTTTTTAAGCACGTCGACACAATCATCTGTGATTGAGCTACTATGGACAGTATTCCAATGAATTTACGACACGCTATTTTTTTTACTATGTGCGCAGTTAATTACGTACTTAAGTATTTTTATGCTACACGTGCACGTATCATTGTACGCTTGTATTAATAGCATTTCCGATTAACGAAGTTTGACGAACTCAACAAGAAAACGTAACAAAAATAATAAAGTTAACACGGCGCGGCGTACTAATTGACAATAAACAGTAAACAAAAGTTATCAGGTCATAATGTTATGTAAATATTTTAAAGTCAGGGTGTGCTGGTTCATTGAATTATTTAAAAGCAATACGAAGATATTATACGGCAACCATATTTCATATATATATGTGTAATATCTAGGACTGGCGCTGAAGCGTAAGACTGATCATCTTGCCTTCATGTAACAAATGATCAAGATTCACTGCAATGAGGAAATCCACTGCTACCCGGAATTGATTTTAAAAATGCTTTCGTGTAGACGCGAATATTAAAAAATTTTCAAGTCGGATTAAATATCTCAATAATTTACCCAAAAATAAATAAAAAATGTTGAAAATAGCATTAATTTCAAAATCTTAAACAATGACGTCACTCCTTGTATCTAAGTGTAGTGTTTTCCGTTTCCGTTTTTAAAGATGGCCGCCATTCACTCTCCCTAGAACAGCTGTTGACAGTTTAAGTGACAGTTGGCTGGAGAAATCGTTTGCATAGATTTTGACAGTTTTGTTATTGGCTGGAGAAATATGTTAGCCGTGCCATGCCGTTAGCCGCCCGTTTTTTATGACGTCACTCCTGCAAAAATGACGCACTTGGTACATAGTAGTATTTGGCGCGGTATTTGAAATGTGCTACTTAAAAAATCGTATCTTCATCAATAACTTATAAAAAATTTTTTTTTTTTTTTGGCTTAGTTAAATAGTACGTTTATAGAAAAAAAAAACTTTAGAAAACAGTGGATCCTCATTGGTGTACCAATGCGTGATTCATTTTCTAAGAAATTTTTGTTATGATGAAAATTATGAAGAAGACTTGAAATTCCATGCAAATATATTTTCTTAAAAATAATTCAACCATAGCTGTAGGTAATATAAAAAAACGATCGGAATCTCACGTCTGATATATATATTTTTTAATCCAGAGAAATAATCGCCGAATGTCAGTGTTCAGTGTTGAACTAAACTTGATATCTTCTTCTTCTTCTTCTTCATCAGCCAGTGTTCGTCCACTGCTGGACATAGGCCTCCCCCATATTGGTCCACTGCTTTCTGTCCTGGGCCTCGAGCTGCCATCTGGATCCTGCAGTACTTTTTATATCATCTGTCCATCTTCTTGGTGGTCTTCCTACAGGTCTCCTTGCAGCTCTAGGTCTCCAGTTCAGCAGGCGCTTCGTCCATCGGTCCTCATTCTGGCGTGCCACATGTCCAGCCCATGTCCACTTCAGCTGGGAGATAGCTTTTATGACGTCTATGACTCTAGTCCGTCTTCTTATCTCCTCGTTAGTGACATGGTCTCTTTAAACTGATGCCGAGCATGCTTCGCTCCATTGCCCTTTGCGCTACACGGAATTTATTGGCCGATTGGATAGTCAGTGTCAATGTCTCAGCCCCATAAGTCAGCACTGGAAGTATGCACATATTAAATACCTGCCTTTTAAGGTTGTTAGGAATTGGACTCTTCATAATGTGGGATACATTTCCCAAACGCTGCCCATCCCAGCCCAATTCGGCGGTTTATTTCAGCTGTTTGGTTGTCTCTTCCTAACTTAATCAGGTGGCCTAGATATACATACTCCTTTACATTTTCAATAACTGTGCCGTTAATGACTATAGGCGTATTGACATTACTATATATATCTTCATCATATTATTACAACAATATCGTTGTTGTAGGTTGTGAATGTATATGATTAAAACGTAAAGAGATAATTAAATGCATCGTGATTAATCACAATGCACAGCCAATGAAAAGTCCATTCTTTATCATAATAAAATGATTCAGAAAAAAAGGTAAGTAATGTTGTATGCAATAATAATTATTAGCCAGCTGTTGTTGTAGATTACACTAAAACAACGCACAGTTTACATTATATTTAGCAACAATAAATTATTTGATATAATATGTTAATGTACAGTATGTCCACTAAACAAACTATATACCTACTGATTGGACGAATAAATAAATAAAAATATGTAAATAAGGAAATCCAGTGCTACCGGGAATCGAATTTAAAAAATGTTTTCGTATAGAAATATCTCATAAAATACACGCAAAAATAAATTTTAAAATTTTGAAAATAAGATTCCTTTCAAAATCGTATACAATGACGTCACTCCTTGTATCTACATTTACTGTTTCCGTTTTTAAATCCCCGTAGCGACATTTCAAGCAAGCGGACATCGTCCCGAGTCATTTATATAATGCAATATCAATCTACATACTAGCTTCTATCGCAAAACAAGATGGCCGCCATTCAGCCTCTCTAGAACAGCTGTTAACAGACTATCTGACAGCTCTACATAATATGTATTTAGTACATAAAGTACATTCATTGAAAACATTGCTCGTTTCAATTGAATTCATAAATAAAATGTTGCTATGAATTCATAACATGCAATATTAAAAAAAGGTAGCATTTAAATGTTTACAAGACATCTGACCCGGACGTCTTCTTCTGACAATTCACCTATTTCACCTATTTACGTTTGTTCTTGTAAAGTATATTTGTTACTGAAATTCAATAAAAATGACAAAAGTAGTTTATATTATCAGGTCCGCTTCAAGCAGCGTGACACAACAAAGAACAAATAATATTGGTAAAGCAGTTGAAATAGATAAGTGATATAATATTATCAGTACTGATGACTAACCTTTAGCTTTTACCTAATGACCCAATTCTAAATGGCCACTAAACTGAAACAATCAACAAATTAAATACTCAAGATTTAAAAATCTAGATGGCTAACATAACTACCAAAATTTGTTTCTAAAAATATTAGTTTACAAGTAAATTAACTTAGATTTTTTTTTTATCCAATCGTATGATATTTGCACATATTTCAATTAGTAAATATTATTTTAATGAAGCCTAGGCGGCTTGTGCTAGAAAATAGGAATAGAGACGTGTCGAAGTGGAGATTCGAACCGAGGATCTACGGACTCGAAGACCGCGACGCTACCACTGGGCCACCACCCATTCATCTTTATTCGTTCACCCGTTCACCAAAATTATTTTATTTCCTTAATGCTTATTAATTATATATTAAATAAAAAATACATGTCTTGTTTATAACTAAACATTATTAAATTATCTTTATCTCTCGGGAGAAAAAGGTCATCATCATCATCATACCATATCCGCTCCCTATGTGGCGCATATGGAATCCACAAACTGCCTCCAGGCCAAGTGGCGATCGGCCGCCAGCTCCCGTGCATCCTCCCAAGTCAAGTCCACGTCCCGCAGCTCTGATGCAAACTGCCGACGAATTGTCAACAGTGGACGACCAGGACGCCGAGAACCTGATGCCTTGTAAAATAGGCAAGCATGGTTAAGGCTCTCGGGAGGCATACGTAGTGTATGGCTTAGCCAGCCGAAACGCCTTCGCCGGATGACAGTAGAAGTAATGTTTACATTAAGTTTATTGGATATAAACAAGGTACAAAGAATAACTACAAAGTTAGTATTTCGTATCAATTGACATGTCCACGGTAAAAATACCCTTTACGTCAATCGATGCATATTTTAAGAAAAACATTTAAAATTTGAAATCATAAGAAAGTATATTTCAATAATGAATTCGATGAAAAATCGCTTACGTCAAACATACTTCATTTATAAATAACATTGAACATAAATTATTATTGCAAATAGGTAGATAATACAAAACATAATATACTTGTACAAAAATAAGAATCGCCTGTTGAGTTTTTGCTTTTAAAAGTAATTTTTTTCCCTTTGCAGAATTTCGAATTTTCCAGAAATAATGTTTTTTATTGTCTGAGAACGAACATTAATTTAGTGAAAAATAAATATATTCTAAAGATTACATTCCACAACTTGCATAGGGCACTGCATTGGTATTCAATGTAACTCGAACATTTATTACATAAAAGGAAAATGATCATGCTTATGCTTCAGCACCGATTGAACATCAAATTTCAAATACTGTATGCGGAAACGCAATACTAAATAAATAGTCAATATTGACATCGTCATGAATTGAACCCGCGACCCCATGCATGGTAGCATGACGCGCTAATCACTACACCGCGAGGCGGACCTTGCATAAACATTTTGTGGCAATCAAACCTACTAACCGTTGTTAGGTTCTTATTTTGGTGTTGAAAATAACAATGCCTGAGCCGATTACCGAAATAATGACAGTAATGCCCACTTTATATGAGACAGTTTCTTGTTCAGAAAACTGTGCAGTCTGTCAAACTTCTGTCAAAAGACACGCTAAATATGTGTATTTTTGAAACGCGATTGTATGTTATTATCGTATGTTTGCTCTCAGGAAATTGTATATTTAGCTAATAATGTAAATATGTTCTTTTGAAATAAAAAAAAAAAAAAAAAAAAAAAAAAAAAAAAAAAAAACCCATTAAATCTGTGAAATGCTCTCCTCGGCACGGGGTCCCCCAGTGAGGAATGCATTTAAGATAAAAATATAAAGCAAAAGTGTAATTGCCGAGTGATTTAAGTTAGCTAAGCTGTTATCCACGAAGTAATTCGATTTCCGAAAGGCCGAACGTAAAATAGATACATGCAACATTTTGAGTATGTCCAAATACTTGTGGACAAAAAATGCTTAGCAATTTCTCAATGGATGACAGAGAGTTTTCACATGGGAAGCGTCGTGCCATTTCACCGTGTATAAATACAAGTTCTGATAAACTGCAGATACGAGGTCTGTTCAAAAAGTATCGCGAATTTTGAATTTCCGCGGGCTACGTATTTATTTGATTTTTGATTTTTTTTGTAGCGTTATGTTTGGTACTCACGTCCCTTACTTATGCTGACAAGGTCGGACATTTTGAATGTTTAGTTAATTTTTGACAGCTGTTTTGCTTGGATGTGTTTTGGCTCGTCTTCGATTTTTGCCTATTCCAAAAAATGGATCAATTTTTGCTCACAGTTTTCTTCGATTTGCAGGGTGTGGTGCATCATGAGTTCTTGCCACAGGTTAGTACGGTCAAGTAAGGAATATTACCTGCAAGTTATGCGCAATTTGCGCGAAGCAATCCGCCAGAAACGCCCGGATTTGTGGAAGAACAAAAACTGGCTTTTGCACCATGATAACGCCCCTGCTCACACATCGTTGCTTGTGCGCGAATATTTGGCCAAAAACAACACAGTAATAGCGCCGCAGCCACCGTATTCCCCAGACCTGGCCCCCTGTGACTTTTTCCCTTTTCCAAAACTGAAGAGGCCCATGAAAGGACGACGCTACGCCACGATTGAGGAGATAAAAGACGGCATCGAAGGAGGAGCTGAACAAGATCACAAAAAATGATTTTTTTAAGTGCTTCGAGGATTGGAAAAAACGTTGGCATAAAATGTATTATATCCGAGGGGAATTACTTTGAAGGGGACAAAATAGATATTCATGAATAAATAAATACTTTTTTGAAAAAATATAAAATTCGCGATACTTTTTGAACAGACCTCGTATGTATATCAAATACTAGGTGAAATGGGGAATGTTGTAATACATCAAGTGGCCACTTGACCTAGCCAATGACAGGTCATAAGCCCTGTAAACGCCTAGATATCCATATTCCCTTCCAAACTTCTCGCCTCTGTTGAGATGTTAAATTGTAGATACATGCATATTATTACATTGTTCATTTCGACTGACTTCTACAAGATTGATCCGTAGTGAAATTAATAATCATTACAGAACGCTGCTATTCTTATGCAAGGACTTAATCATGTGTGGTGACAATAATGAAGAGAATAAAGTAGGATTGCAGTGTTTTTGAAGATTGGAAAAAGAAATAACATTTTATTTTTCATGGTATGGAAATGTGTAATACACAGTTTGTTTTACATCCATTGACGCGATGAAAGAAAGATCACACATTTACGAGACATCCAATCATTACTAATCACAGAAATTTCAATTTCAAACACATAATATTATGTAGTTCGTTGGATGTAGTGGGTACAGGAAAATCACCGGAAAACGTGATTTTATAAGAAAATCAGAATACAGGTTACATACCGTAAAGGCATTCGCAATACTTGAGTTGTTAATACTTAATACAAGGCTAACTGCTGCAATCAAACGTGGAAATTACGCTGTTTTATACTAACTTTATACTTTATATGTACCGCAACTATTCTACATAGCAGGCGGGTTCGGTGAGTGGACAAAACAAATCAGTATTCATAATATAAAAATATAAACATCTACTGTCTTATTATGGGACTGATCATGTTGCCTTCATGTAGGAAAAATTATCAAGGTACACTGCACATGTTGCTAGATCACAGATCACTATCGACTCGGTAATAAGCGACGTGATAAAGATTTCTTACCCATGGATGTTTAATCGATCGGGATTATTAAACGAGCGCTTTTAGTCGCGAGCCATTTCCCGAGATATATCTTATTCGCACATATCTTCATTCAATCTTTCTCGAGTGCCGTATTGCATTTAGCCGGTTTTCGGCAAGCCAAATATAGCAGTCGACATAATAAACAATCCGACAAGCGCGCTGATTTGACGTTTGACGTACGGCCGCGATATCGCGTGCATCGGCTCCGCTCGGATCAGATCGGCAATGCTCGGCTCGGCGAACGTGGTATGGAAGGTATTTTCATTGTGATCGGTCAAATCGTTAGCGTTAGCACGTGGTTAGCACGTTTTTTAACTACGTCGATAGTTATCTGTGATTGAGCTAATGGTGTTCTAATGCAATGCCCTATGCACCATTAGGTGAGGATAAGGGAAAGTAGTAGTAACAGTCTTATTATTTTATTTTTAAAAAAAAGTCATTGTACGAGTATTTATCTTCTATCATCCGGCGAAGGCGTTTCGGCTGGCTTGGCTATGGCCAACAACGCAACGTATGCCTCCCCGCGCTTGCCTATTTTACAAGGCATCGGGTTCTCGGCGTCCTGGACGTCCGCTGTTGACAATCCGTCGGCAGTTTGCGTCAGGGCTGCGGGACGTGGACCTGACCTGGGAGGATGCGCGGGAACTGGCGGCCGATCGCTTGGCTCGGAGGCAGATTGTGGAATCCACATGCTCCACACAGGGAGCGGATATGGTATGATGATGATGGCTTTTGATGAGATTAATAATATGCTCCAGCCCTTATATACAACGGTAAATAAAAATATCAAGAGAAGATTAATTTGAAAACTAACACACCACATCACTATGTATCTAATAATATAAATGTTGAGCCAAATAGAGGTCGGGTTGTTTTTTTAAAATGAATTACATTAGCAACCCTCGCTATTTATTGTATCATTATAATAAATATGTAAACGACGCTGCAGAAATGACTACTGCTACTTTTACTTCCGTATAAATTGTCCAAGGACTAGATCTCAATTTTGAAGTTAACAAAGTCAAAAATAATATAGTAATAATAAATATTACATTATAAAATATGAATATTATTATAATTACACATACGCACCTCTGCTCAACTAACTACATTTTTCTTAACGACAGCATCGATTAGTGCTTACTTGTTGGAATCATTAGAAAAACTTAGTGTACCATCTAGGCTAGGTAGTTTCTCTTCCTTAGCCAAAAATATGATAATAATCTTCTCTAAATGACGCTGTCACGACTTTACTTCAATTATTAATAATGCCGTTGATTGTAGAACTATTCTCAAAATATTCATTGTAATACTGAAATAACGTTTTTCTTCCTGCTCTGCTATCACCAACATATCTACTTGTAGGCCTCTGATAAATTTACCAATTGCCGTCATAATTCGCGTCGCACCTGCGATATAATCTACATGCATGTATACATACACTAAGAGCCCCCGCAGACTAGAGACTTTCTATCGGGCGATAGTTCAGTCGGGCTTTTAATCAGTATGAAGATGTATGCAAGTGCGCATACTACAACGATCCGGTATCGGCCGATAGCCAAGTTTAATAGGCCTTGCGATTGCCTTTAAACTATCCTATCGATAAACTATCGACCGATAATCAATCAATCAGTATGGCGCTCTTCCACGCGCGCACACTTGCCAATCGTTTAATCGGGCGATAGCTTTCTTCTTCGCAGTATTGCAGCAATAATAACTTTTCTTGACAATATTGTTCCAACATTCATTGCGTCTCTTCAAAAGTCGTTTATTACCTGGAAAATCATTCGAGAGCAGTTGGCCGACTGTTCTCTAGCCTGCGCACTCATCACCAACCCGACTGTTTTGCTGATTCAGTGTGCGCGCTAGCAGCCCAACCCGACTAAACTATCGCCCGATAGAAAGTCTCTTGTCTGCGGGGTACCTAAATCTTTGGTATATATGTTGGTGATCATAGTGCAGCGCACAAGGCTGTGAATGTATATGTAAACAAATAAACGTGAAACATAGAAGTCGGTTGGAGGCTTACAGTGAATAGGTGAATACCCATGTAGCTAGGTACTAGGTACCAAGTAAGTTGGTACAGTACCTACCTAATGCGGGTACATTTTCTGTGAGTAGGTCAGTTCACGACATGTACCATGTACCATGTACCGGTTCTAGACCAGGCCAACTTTGCATCATATCTAGAATTTGAACGTCACTATTATTAAAAGCAAGTTTGTATAGCTTCATTATTTGATAAAATTCATTTTTGAGAGTTTCTGACATCCTATTTATCATCGATGATAATGTATCTGCACGAACGAACAACTATTGGCAGTAAAACCA
This sequence comes from Micrasema minimum, assembly GCA_022494985.1. NCBI lineage: Eukaryota > Metazoa > Arthropoda > Insecta > Trichoptera > Brachycentridae > Micrasema > Micrasema minimum. Next base: position 31,529 of record JAGVSP010000658.1, read on the forward strand.
CATTATGTACACAATAGATAAACAGGTGGAACAAAGCTCTGGGCGTAGATTACACATGATAGGGAAATAGAGGGAAAATAATGATAACATTAATAACACCCAAATATATTAAGTATATACATACCTATACATATTATCAACATGCCATACATTATTTGATTAGAAGTTTAGTCTGTTGTCTTGACAATGCAATATTTTTTACTGCCTCTATAAGCTATAGCTGATGTTAGAAGTGAAATAAAATAGTCTTGTAAACCAAAATATCTGTGGATGTGGATGATGAAAACAAAAAATCACAAGATCATCGGTGCAATCCGTTTGTAAAACTGATGATTAATTTCTCGTTAATTTCATCTTCACTTTGTAGCTTGTGTGCTGCTGCTGTCTCCCTTCTACGGAATATGTTGGCAGTATTGGCAGCAAATTGGCAGTACATAACGGAGTTCTGGTACCAACCCTTATGTATGGTAGTGAAGCGTGGTGTTGGAAAAAAAAGGATGAAAGTGGACTGAATGCTGTTGAAATGCGATCTCTCAGGCGAATGTGTGGTAAGACTATGTACGATAGGTCAAATGTCGAAATTAGAGCAGAGTGCAAGGCTGAGATAAGCATTATCGAAAAAATTAAGAAAGGGCTTTTACGATGGTTCGGTCATGTGAGCGAATGAGTGATGAAAGAACGGCTAAAAGAAGTTTAAATGCAAGTGTGCCTGGATGTAGAAGCCGCGGAAGGCCGAGAAAGACATGGCTTGACCAAGTACGTCAAGTACTTGAAAGTGGTCATGTGAAAAGTCGGAATAATCGGCGTATGTGCATGAGAAGATGTATGAATGTAGAGGAAGCAAAGGAAGTCTGTCAGGACAGCGTGGTATGGCGTTCTATCCTCTCTGCCTACCCCTACGGGGAAACGGCGTGATGGTTAGTTAGTTAGTTAGGAATATGTAAATCACATTTTTGAATCATAAGTGTTTTTATAATAGTATTCACATAGAATTAATCTTATTTCGGCAACTCACATTATTTGGTTCAGCAGGATTGATTGTCAGTCTGCTATGTAAATGAATAAGTCTCGAGTTCCGAGTCTCAAGACAAGAATGTTTCTCTTTTATTAATTCCTACTATCACGAAATGATTTATTTATAAACGTAGGACTGGTAACATCCATCAACGACCAAGGAAGCTGCAATGCGGAAGTAAGAGGAACAATATTGCCGAACATTCATTTGAAGAAATATAACAGAAATAGATAAATAATCAAATTCTAAATTAAAATTAATTTATAGCCGTTTGGTAATTTGCTTAGGTTTAGTGATTACAAATAGTTGTATTAATGTATTTTCAGATTGATATTATGCAAGAGCAGTTTAAAAATGTTGGACTTCCGGATCAAGGAGTTATTGTTGTAATTTAACGAGTGTTGTTATTTAGGCCTCTGATGTAACCATCTTTAGTCCACATCATCACACGCTAACTTGTTAAACCAGTTATTATTAATTATTATTACTATGGATAATTTATTTGGCGCCGTTTTCGTATAAATATACCTCAAGGGCGCTTTAAATATTGAATTTAACGGCTCGGAAAATTTAAAGTGAGTGAAAACTCAATTTCTGAGTAGAAAATACCATTATCAAAATTAATCAAAAGATTTTAAGAACATAAAGGTCTTAAGTTTCTTTCGAAACATCACTTCACTCTCACAGTTGCGCACTTCTGGTGGGAGAGCATTCCAAGCCTCAGGGCCCGCAACCACAAAAGCGCACTCTCCAAATTTTGTGCGCTGATTACGGATCGGTACTAAACCCCTGCCTATAGCTGAAGATGTAGCTGATCGAAGTGTGAGACGTCTTTCAGCTAGTTTATCTGGAATGCAAAGCTCTTTTAAATACTCTGGAGCGGCATCATGCATGGCTTTGTACATTAGCCAACAGAGTTTGTATTCTACCCTTTGTGGAAAGCGCAGCCAGTGCAGTTTCTTTAGCAGTGGAGTGATGTGGTCGAACTTAGAAATTCCGAAGCTAAGTCTAGCTGCAGCGTTCAATACTGATTGCAGGCGAGTCATTTTATTCATTGGTAGTCCGGCGTATATGCCGTTACAATAATCGACTCGAGACACCACAAACGCGTTTGTTAATTGACGGGTGGCGTCAACCGGCAGATTTTTTCGTATGCTTTAATCTGTCTCAGTTGGTAAAAACATGAACTTATCGTTCTACTGATTTGTACATCAAGAGAAAGGTCAGAATTCAGAAATACGCCCAATAGTTTAACAGCGTTAGATTATATTGTAACAGAAAGGATGAACCGTGAAGCACTTTGAGAGTCATACGATGCTCTTCTACTGGCAGCTTCTGCAACCAAACTCACTCCGGACGTAGCAGCCCTTGTTCTTCCTTCGGAAACCAGTGAAGGAGGTCGCGAGGGAGGTTGTGAGGGAGGTCGTAGAGCAGGTCGAGAGGGTGGCTCAGATTCTGGTCAAGTCTAAGTCTCCACGAACACGCCCAGGCGATGTGTGCACCCATGAAGAAGGAAAGCTGCTTTTCTCGGCTGCCTTCCTGATAAGTGCCGCATCTTCATCGTCTTCCGAAGACGGACGATTGCCATAACTTATATTGTATACTAAGTTGTATTCTTGCGTGGTAAAAATATTAACGCTAACGTAGATGACTAAACTAAGTGATCATAATGTCTTTTCTGGGCGATTTTGGATATTTTTAAAACAGATAAAATATAAAAAAAAAAATTGACATTAGGTAGGTACCAACAATTAAATGATGCAATTATTAGAACTGATGAAAGTTGCGATATATGGATAACAATGCCAATCTATTGGGGATTTTAACCTGTTGATCGATTTAAAAAAATCCTTTTGTATTCTTAACATTTTATAATAACTTAATAATCATATTTGGATTAAACTTTGATTTTATTTGTGGTAAATATAAATGTACTTTGTATGATTTTCTAGGTTTTCTACGCGTATCCTACAAAATATGCACAAAGGTTTAGGATAGCACATAGCGTACACTTTTTTTTAAATCTTCAGTATTATCTATACCTCAACGTTTCATAGTTATTTATAATAAACGAATTACAAACTAAATCCCTACGATGTGATAATGTACATTATCCTACCCAGAATATACAAGTAGTTAGTCTGAAATATTTACATGTGATTTTCATGTGTGATACCTTGGACTGGAACTGAAGCGTATGACTGATCATCTCACCTTCATGTAATAAAATGATCAAGATACACTGCATTCGGTGTACCGATGCAGTGCCCTATGCACCGTTGGGTGCGGATAAGGGAAAGTAGTAGTAATCTTGTTGAGCAAAAAAAAGTATACGAAGAAAAAAAAAACGAAATTCAAAAATAAAGTGAAAGTTTATGTGATAAATAACGTATGATGTCATTTCTTATTTAATGTACGCTATTTTAAGAATAAAAAAAAGATTTTGGATAATAAAACTACGCGGAAAGCAATGTAAAAGGATCCATCTTCAGGGACATCAACAAATTCTACAGTCAAATATACCATGGCTCTTACAGATTAAAGATTAGCCATATAGCAATTCACATCAAAAGTAAGCTAAGTATGTATTTATGACTGTTAAACACCAAGTGATTCAACAATAATCAAACTTTATTGTTATCTTACAGATACAGCAGTAATCTATTTAACTACTAGTAATATATAGGCTCTATTGTAAAACAGCCATGAAAGTAAAGTACTAAGTATAGATAATTTGCCCTATCTTATTGAACTAGAAAACCAAATTTGGGATTTAGGTGAACCGGTGATAAATTTATTACTTAAGTGTAACATATTTTCTAAAGTGGACTAAGTAAGTATTTATAGGTAGGTAATCTTATCATATCCGAGTGAAATAATTTTACGTTGTCCTAGCCACGTGTTTCACATTAAATTAACATAATAATTGATCACATCGATTACAAGATACGATATTTGTGTATCATCGTTTATAAACGTTGAAAAACTTGCTTTATTCACAAAAATGTTTTGAAAATAATTCGTGTGACGCACTTTAAAATACGGAAACGAAGAAAATGAAATAAAACTTGGGGCGTAATTAAAACTTTTATACTCAAAGATAAAATAAAATCGATTAGCATAATCCTATCACGTGTAGTGTAAATTATTCAATGGTTATAGTTATTCAGATTATGATTAATCTTCTATCAAGTACGGTTAGCAACTAAATGGCGTAGAAAATAATAATACTTAATTGTCAATATGGATGGATTAAAAACTGTGTAATTTATGATATTACTATCCAATTAATCGATTTCATAGTAAGGTACTTAATAATTTCTAGTTCGTCCACCTCGTGGTGTAGCGGTAGTGTGTTGTGCTGGCATGCACGGTAGCGGGTTCGATTCCCGATGGGGGTCAATATGAATTAAATAAATATTTTAATGTGATTTTCGATGAAATTTTTATTACTGGGAATAGTAAGATTACTAAAATATTGAATCAACGCGTGTAACTTTTTCAAGGGATAGTACCTATACACCATCAATTATTGAAATTAAACCAAAAATAGTGTACAATAGGGATAGTACAAAATTGAAATTGAAACAAGAAGTTTGTAATATTATTGCTAAATAGTATGTCGTTAAACGTGGTACCTACACGTGCTCTGGCCTATTGTTTGTTTATGGTCGAGAGATGAATAGATGGGTAATTTACGACGTTTTTTAGTTATAAGTGTGATATTACACCCAAAACACTAGTCACCCATAGTAAAAAACGTCTTCATTTCTCAACCTTACACAAACAATAGACCTGACCACATGTACAGTATACTATAAACTATAATCGCTTAACAATAATAAAACCTCTTATTCCATTTTCTATTGTACATATACCATCCCTTGAAAAAGAGAAATGCTGTGTTTCGGAATCTCGAGTCATTTTTAAAAATAAATTAGCGATTCAAATAAGTCAACAATCGGCAGTATTCCGTACGTCACTAAATGTCCCCATGAACTAGGGGCGAGCGGGTAGAAGAGGAACGTGGCGGGGGATGCACCCTCCGCACACACTTCTTCCCCCGAACGCCACGAACTCATTCCCCGACAGTAGGCACTTGTTGATAAGTGTCACTTGGGGAGTGAGGAGTGTTGTGTTTAGTTGACCTAATAACACAACATAATCGTTGTTTTCAGAGAAGATAGAAAAGGAAAAGTTAAGTGTTCACTGCTTTGTGAAAATGTGAACCATGAGTGATGATAATTACGAGGAAAGAAAGTCAACGTTAAATAGGGCGACCAATAGCTCAAGCACAGATAACTATCGACGTAGTTAAAAACGTGCTAATCACGTGCTAACGCTAACGATTTGAGCGATCACAATGACATGCCGTTCAATACCGCGATCGCTGAGCCGAGCATTGACGATCTGAGCCGAGCGGAGCCGATCTACGCTATATCGCGGCCGTACGTCAAACGTCAAATCATCGCGCTTGTCGGATGTCGACTGCTTTTCTTAATATTTGGCTTGCCGAAAACCGGCTAAATTATATTAAAGATTGAATGAAGATTTGTGCGAATAAGATATATCTCGGGAAATGGCTCGCGACTAGTATGCGCTCGTTTAATAATTCCGATCGATAACTTTTAACGCGTGTTCCATTGTGATCGCGAAAACGTTAAACATCCATGGGTAAGAAATCGTTATCACGTCGCTTATTACCGAGTCGGTACTGATCTGTGATCGAGCAACAAGTAAGAACTTTGGGTTTTCTGTTCTGTAGCTTCTGATTTTTCAGGTAACCAGATTTTTAATGACAATACATACAGGGTGAATTTTTAGTCAGTTTACAAAAAAAAACTCTGAATTCAGTATCGTTAATAGAACCCATTTCAATAAACATGTACTTTTTATTTTTACGATTTATTATTTTTATTCCTAATTATTTTTACAAATTACGCACACCCTACTCACAGCTGGTCATCTGAGTTCATGAGCGGCGCATAAGGGTAAGTGCGACGGGGGAGTGCGCGCGCGGGGGGCACTTTTATTTTTTTTATTTGAGAAAGTACATGTTTTTTTATTGAAATGGGTTCTATTAACGATACTGAATTCAGGGTTTTTTTTTTGTTAACTGACTAATAATTAACCCTGTATAGTAATTGAGGTGATTATAATTGATTGAGATTGAATTGAAAAGCCAAATATAAGTATCCGATCAGTACCTATGTAAAATAAAGTAATTATTGTAAAAATAATATTGTTATGTTTCGGGGAAATAGATCTTCGCTATTTCATGTAATATAATAGGGGTACGGTTGTTTAATTTTTCAGTCTGATACGTTTGAGAAACAGCTAGAAAAACTTGCAACACTCGCAAAACCCCATTTTTTAGAATGACACATTAAAAAAGTGACTGATAATACCAGATAAAATGGGTTTGGGAATGTTTCAAGAAACTGTTTTTCATTTCACTTGAGCTTTGCTTCAAAATACACTGAACTAAATTTTCAAACAAATTGTATGCATTATGTTGCAGGGTATGCACATTGCACATGCGAAACAAAGTTGAAAGATAAAACGCTCGATTGCGATTATTTAAACATGATTACACACTAAACCAGAACAATCGAACAATGAATGATAATTACAGTAAAACTGGAAAAATATTGGGTGTATGATGCAAAAAACCTATTGGAGGAAAACATTCATGAAAATATCATACTGTGTGACCTTCCTAGGGTCTCTTCTACATAATATAATGAGGAAATCCACTGCTATCCGGAATTGAATTTTAAAAATGCTTTCGTGTAGACGCGAATATTTAAAAATTTTGAAGTGGGATGAAATATCCCAAAAACGCACGCAAAAATTAATAAAAAATGTTGAAAATAGCATTCATTTCAAAATCTTAAACAATGACGTCACTCCTTGTATCTAAGTGTAGTGTTTCCGGTTTCCGTTTTTAAACCCCCGTAGCCGCGTTCCATGGCATTTTAATGTGGAATACAATCTACATACAAGCTTCTATTGCAAAAAAGATGGCCGCCATTCAGTCTACCTAGAACAGCTGTTAACAGAATATGACAGTTGAGTCGACGGTATATTTTATCTGTGCTTCCCGCGTCAGTTTGCATAGATTTTTGACAGTTTTGTTACTGGCTGGAGAAATACCATGGCCTTAAACAACCCGTTTTATGACGTCACTCCTGCAAAAATGACGCAGTTAGTACATAGTTGGTATTTAGCGCGGTATTTGAAATGTGCAACTTTAAAAAATCGTATCTTCATCAATAACTTATAAAAAAATATTAAATATATTTTTTTTGTTTAGTTAAATAGTAAGTTTATAGAAAAAAATTACTTTAGAAAACAGTGGATTCCCTCATTGTACTTGATTTTCTACCAGGAATGTAACACTAGAGCAATACGCTTTTCAGATATAGACAAGAATCTTATTTTTAAATATTTTATTTGTAACGAAGATAAATAAATAATTTGAACAATAACATGATAAAAACACGCTTCTGGTCGATATCTATACTACTTACTACTACTTTCCCTTATCCCGGCCAATGGTGAATAGGGCACTGCAATTGTACACCAAGTGCAGTGTCTCATTTTACTACGCGAAGGTAGGACGATCGGTCTTACGCTTCAGTACCAGTCCAAGGTATCCGATATCTAAAACGTGCGTTAAAATAATCGCTCTAGTGGTAGATACGAGGAAGAAAATCGAGGACTGCGATTATATGCAGAAGTGGCCGCGAGTCACGTGACAGCGCATGCTCTTAAAAAATATACATGGAGTAACAAAACTCGTAGTACAACCCGAAAACTGGTGAATCTACACCATACTTATTTGGAATGGAATCTTCTTTGGCAATGAATTCTTGTCATAAAAGCTTTCATTAGTACCGCAGATTAAGTAAAATTGCACAAATTCATATAAAAATGCTGTTTTTGATTTTGTTTTATTTATGGATAGTATTAATTTGACTAAATACATGATATTTATGTATAATACTACAATGCCCTGACTCGACACGGACTATCTAGTGAGTCGGGGCCAGATCATTGGCATGGTCTCTACTGATTGAGTCGCCATCCCATTATTGTAATTATATAAAATGTGAAGTGTAATAAATAAATAAATAAAAATTGATAACAATTTGAGAAAAATTATCGAAAAAAAAAAAAAAACTCGTACTCAAATTTCTCGAAAACTATGATGGGTCAAATAAAAAAATTTCATTCTACAAAATCGACTCCAAATATTATGTAGATTCACTGGTTTCCCGCTTGTACATCGATTTTGGTTACACCATGTGTATATTCAAGTTATTATAGAGGAAAATAATAATGATTAATAAGTAGATTGAACTTACTGTTTTTCCTGCCCTCCTGCACCTTGTACGTGAGGTCTGTGAAGGGCCAGTCCACGGGGGGTCGCTTGGGCAGGTGCGTCAGGGTCTTGGGGTGGCTGGGCTGGATGGTCACCTTCAGGGACCCCTTCCTGGAAGGCACAAGCTGACCGTCATCCCCGCCAGAGTAACTCACCACTCCCGAGTTCTCACCGAGCTTCATGGCAATGGCGAGAGAGAGGGCGCACTAACATACCACCAACCACACAACAATCACAAATCCAGTAATTTTTAAATCAATTTTAGTAACGTATCGCTCGTGTTAACACTTTGTTTCGAATATTTTAATTCTCTACCATGGCTGGTGAGGACCTTCGCCGTCGGAGGGTCGCGAATAACTGACGCCTGAGTACTGAGTATGACTGGTTGCTGGCAGTACCTGGTGATGATGCTAGTACTCGCTAGTGCACAATAGCCTTGTGATACAGTGCCTACAGTAGCGGCAACGCGGCCGACTTCGGTGGGTACACTCACCGCCGCACATAGAGGTTTTTGATCAATCTAGCCGGCCAAAATTATTACTTTAGTTATTATTATTCTTAATGAGATTTCCTATTGTTTTATGATGTAAAAAGTATTTTAGGGTGCATAGCGTCAGAGCTACGGGACGTGGACCTGACTTAGGAAGATGCACGAGAACTGGCGGCAGATCGCTTTGGCTTGGAGGCAGTTTGTGGAATCCATATGCTTCACATAGGAAGCGGATATGTAATGATGATAATGATGATGAATCAAGCTATCAAGCTGTGCTAATTTTGAACAGAAAGAAGTTTTGTCTTAATACTGTTGACAAAGGATAATGGAAATCAATTTTATTTTATTGTTTTAAAGTGGCACATATTAGGTACTCAGCTACAGGTTCCTACACAATATGTACATTGAGGTCATTTTCAAATTGTTGAGAATATATATAACAAGTGCATTTAATATATTTATTTATTTATTCAACGTACAATATACATTTGGAGAGTTTATAGCTTCTATGTTCCGACTTGCTAGATGTATTTCGTGTTAAGTCGGAACATAAATTAACAATAATTTACATTAGAGTAGTTTTTGTTGCCAATAAGAAAATTTTCCAGGTATTCCATTTTTTTTTTCGAAACTTGATAAATTTTGTTCCTGCATTTTATCAAACAAAAATTTCCGAGTCATAGTTATGACGTTGGAGACACCTGGTAACCTTAAAATAAATTATGAACAATTTTTAATCAAAACTAATTTTAATTTTAAAAAAATTAAAAAATCCGCTATTTTATTTGATGACCTACAAAGCAAAAAACGACGAAAATCGACGGCTAATTTCTATTTTATTCTATTGTCGAAGCTTTATTATTTATGGTAAAATAAGAAATGTAGCGAAATAGCACGAAATCGTACAACTTACACTCTTTATTTAGTGCTTTCACACAAACATCATTGTATAGATTACGCAGAGAACATCATAGTCTAAGCTTAAATCGAGAGGCGCACAGTTTACACCCGCGCTGTGCAAGCGGGTTTCCTGCAAGGCATCGGACCCTCCCTCTCGACTCGAAAATATCAAAAATGTAAAATAAAAAACCTAAATAAAACAAATAAAAATAATTTTCAAACTGAACTGTTGCACAAGGAACACCGATAAAAAATACATGCACTTCCAGAGACGATCAACTTCAAACTGAAATGCTAGTGCGGAAAGTTATTGTAGGTCCCGGGTAGGGGGAGTCCTATGTTCAGTAATCCTTTGACATTGCTAGGAAATAATTCTTTTTTAATGATGGCAAGCTTTACGAAAAAGACTTCTGACCGGGCTAGATTTGTCAAAAACCTCTATGTGCGCCGGGCAGGGCTGGCGAAGACGATAATAATATTGACAAGACGAATTACTGGTGTTAATAACTCGACATTGACCCTACGGAAATGCATTCAAACTCAAAAATATGGATGGTATACTAATATAAGGATTTATATAAAATAGGATTTCAGATTTAAAGCCCGGTAAGCACGCAATCATTATTTGTGCATTTTTAATGCACTACACTATTTTATTTTATTTTTGAAATCCTGGGTGATTACTTTTGTAAAATTCACAAGTTTAGCGATAATAATACCAAGTATTCAATAGACTCAACCGCGTCCTTTTTGGAAGTTGTAAGTTGTAAGAGACGTTATTTTATTATCCAAATAGGTGGTTCTAGAACTCAAATTATGATCTAAGCGATCTGTAGCATAAAGTTACAAATTCTAGTATATTCAGCATCTTTGAAGCGATATTATTTCTCAAAAATAATACGTTACCTATTCCGATAAATTTAAAACAATCTTACACTAAACCGGAATGTTTATCGAAATTACATTTTAATTATTATAATGTACGAAGTTATAAATAAAATAAAGAAAAAAATAGCAAGGCCCTCCGTGATCTAGAAGTAGTAAAGGGGATCAATCAATCACTGGAGGGCTTATCGCATAAAACAAAATGATATCATTAATTTACCTTATGTTGACTTTTTTGCGAATTAAGTTTTACAATCTTAATCTGATGATACGTTGATACCATTCATATTGTGGGCTTATCTATAGAATAACATTTATCAACCGAAACATGCAAGGAAGCATCATCCGAGCGCATCCAACGGCATCGCTTTCGTTTCAAGGTACAAAAAAAAAAAGAAGAAAAAAAATGTGTCCACTACCTATTACTACTACTACATTCCCTTATCCGCACCCAATGGCGCATAGGGCACTGCATTGGTACACCAAGTACAGTGTACATTAATAATTTTATTACATGAAGGTGGGGATGATCAGTCTTACGCTTCAGAACCAGTCCAGGGTATCACACATGAAGCCACTACCTACAAAGGGATAATTTGGGTTCGCACATTCTCTATTATTATGCACGTTAAAAAAGCATCATCGGGATAAGAAAAACTAAAATGTTTGAACCTGTTTCGATCGAAGAAAAGCTGAAACTAAAGTATGGCGTTAGTTCGTTTTAAACATGGAAACATGTCTAAAGTTATCAATACCTTGATTTATGTTTTATATTGCTATAATACTGAACTGAAGTTTAGCATCCGTCAAACATTATATTATGTAAATATTATAAACCATATAATATCTAATAGCAAAGCGTCGACCTTACAAATGGTTGAAGCACACAGCATTTACATATTTTATTATTCATTTTTAATATCAGCTGAGTGCAGCAATACCACATATAAAAAAAGAAAACATTATAAGTAATTGTTAAATTATTTGTATGTAACTAATTAAAGTTAAATAAAAATACTTGGCACACTTTTACTTTTATTTATTTGACCAGTTAGTGCTTTCACCCTGTAACGGGCATCGTCAGACTGGTAACATGTTGCACAAGACAAAAGTATAAATAACAGTTTTAAAGGACGTCCACCGATGAGATGGATGGACGACATCAGGAAGTCTGCTGGTAGACAGTGGATGGGGACGGCGCAGGATCGGGAGGAGTGGAGACGGCAGGGGAGGCCTACGTCCAGCAGTGGACCTTAATGGGCTGAGATGATGATGATTGTGAGAAAGTGTAGGTAATGGAGGGATAGGTTTTATTACAGGCATTATATTAGTGGGTTAGGCTAAGGGCGACAGTAATGGAGTTGTTGATTAATTAGTAATCTATTAGAGTTACTTTTGATTCTATTAATTTCTAGGATTTCTAACCTATCCAATTTTGATCCTTTATTTTCTAAATAAAGAATTTTGATTTTATCTAAATCTACAAATTTATGATTAAATTCTGTTAATAATTAAGTGAGAAGCATAATAATTAGAGTTATCTTTTTTTTAGTCTATGTGAAGCTGAATAATTATTAATTAATTATTTAATGGACTAATTATTTATCAGAGTAATTTCGTGACCTTATTTTTAAGTTGGTTTTAGTTATACTGACAAACTGATTATTTTTCACATTTTTGTAATGTTCATTACTACAAAAATCACTGAAACTAAAATAATATAATTATGGATTCCGTCCCCTAGTTCTAGTAACTATGAATAAAGTACCACCTATTTATAGATGTTTATAAATTGTACGCGTTGATAATAAACGAGAATTCGTTAATTACATAAGTGGGTTCAAACAATCGCTTATCCGAACATTATAGGATTGACGCATCATGGCCAAAGTCTGTATAAAATAAAATATTTGAATAATCTGTCCTTACGGTGATAAGCAATAAACTCGATAATTGGGAATGATAATATTTTAAGTTATTGGATGCCTATCAAATACCTTAGACAAACTTTGTACCGTGTTCGTAAGATACGTCACTAGAAATTGTATACAAACTTCAATCATTTCCAAGGTGATTGCATAAAATTGTCGGAGATAATCAAAAATATTCATTCACGAGGTCGCGGTCGCTATAAAAACGTGGAACTTGGGAAAGGAATAAGTTGCTATAATATAATACCGGAAATTTAGGTTTATTTTATGTAAAACTAACTAAAACTTGGCCTCAAGGAGTATATGGACTTTTGAATCAAAATTTTCTGTGAATGCAGAAAAATGAAACAAAAAATCACAAGAACATCAGTGCTATCCGTTTATTAATCGGATAATTAACAACAGAGATACAATCATTTTAGACTTTGTATAATAGTCGTGGTGACGTCACTGATCGAATGGGGAATAAAAACTATAAATTATTGTATCTCCCTTATTAATTATCCGATTTACGAACGGATTGCACTGATGGTTGATGGAAATTTTGGTTTACAATCCTATTATTGATGGGGAAAAAGTAAATTTTATGTCATGAGCGCAGGAAACTGATATTTTTATGAATTTCCCTTATTATAAAGTAGGTACCTACCACAAGATACTCATTTGGTAAAATCGTGATCAAATTGTGCCTAAAAATGCACGGGATTAAATGAAGTAAAAAGTGGATGCCTTTCTCCCGCGATTTCCCTATTTTTTTATATGCTACATAAAGCCTTTCATTCGTGACTTCAATTTTTTTAGTCAAGCGAAAACAAACTTCTTATCTGCTTAGAAGCTCGCTAAATCTATTTATTTTTTGCTTAGACTTGAGTTTAATGTTTATACCTACTATTGACAATCCAGAACTTAACCATACATTTTATTATATTTAGCAAAAAACGGATTAAATCGTAAAGTTTCCGCTAGCCAAGGTGATTAAAGAATCCATGTTTTACTATTTATACTGATAGTTGTGTCAAGGACTCTCGTCACATTTGTATAAATAGCGTAACAAAATATGATAATCAAATCAACTTCACGTCTAGTTTAGCAATTTATTTATTTATTTATTTATTAGAGAGAACATACAGCTTTTTCAATAATTTATATACATAGTAAGAATAACAAAAACAGTAGCCAATGAACAGTTCTCAAAAAATTGCAGTATGTTTATAAGCATATGGACAAAAACAGAAAACAAAAAGTGATAGTAAATTATATACAGCTTCAGTACTACCAACATATTCCGCTGCAATCACAACAACTAAATCATCCATTAATACCTCATCGAACCCGCAAACAACTATATTTGGTAACTATATTACGAGAAGTTGGTAAAGCTGATTAAATCATAGCTTTAACTTTGTTTCGTGGTCACCTAAATGTAGGGTGCTTTTTATTGGTGCATTTTCAGCCACATATATTGTAATCTGCTACGTTAATTATGTGGTATGCAATACAAACAATTCACGGGAAAATAACGTGATAAAAAGTGATGAATTCGATCTTGATGTGTGTCGGTACTAAGGCCCCTGATGCCTACAATACGTAGGGTAAAAATAATTCATTATCCGCTCTTAAAAAAGCACCTTTTCATCCCTGAATCAGGAAAATCACTAGATTTCATGCATCGTAATACAATGTGCTAAGTGCCAACCGCTGCACAACTGTAGCTCAATCACAGATAACTATCGACGTAGTTAAAAACGTGCTAATCACGTGCTAACGCTAACGATTTGGGCGATCACAATGACATACCGTTCAATACCGCGATCGCCGAGCCGAGCGGAGCCGTTCTACGCGATATCGCGGCCGTACGTCAAACGTCAAATCATCGCGCTTGTCGGATTTTTTATTGTGCCGACTGCTTTTCTCAATATTTGGCTTGCCGAAAACCGGCTAAATGCAATACGGCACTCGAGAAAGATTGAATAAAGATATATGTGCGAAAAAGATATATCTCGGGAAATGGCTCGCGACTAGAAGCGCTCGGTTAATAATCCCGATCGATAACTTTTAACGCGTGTTCCATTGTGATCGCGAAAACGTTAAACATCCATGGGTAAGAAATCGTTATCACGTCGCTTATTACCGAGTCGGTAGTGATCTGTGATCGAGCAACTGAAGTTCCAAAATGTGTGTTTAATTAATTTGCCCATAACATGTTTTGCTAATTTTGCGTGGTGATAATTTGGTTAGTAAAACTGGTACCCAATATTTGAAATAGTCAATGTCGTTTTCTATCACCAGTTGCATAAATTGGAAGCACGGCGTGAAACAAATCAGTATTAAAATACTCAATTCACTGCTATTTATTGGTCGATTGTTAATACGTAAGCGGAGAAACCTACCAGGAAGGTTGTATTCTTAAAATACTAAGGAAAAAAACAGAAATTCATTACTATGTATATTTACAAAGGGGAAAAAAAGGAAAATGAAAAAATTTTGAAAAATAAGAAAGACGAAGGTATCTGTATCTCAATGTTTCATATAATTTTCATACTTCTGGTGCTAGTTGCACACAAAATATTATTTTAATGAACATGACATTGCGAATCGAACCTAGTGCCTGGTGACCAAATACCTTAATACTTTTTTTATATCTACTTACAGTGCATGAAATATGTTTTATCTGACAGCTAAAAGGAAGTAAGTCAGGACAGAGTGGTATTAAAAATCGTAAATTACCCCTAAGGGGGACTGGCGAGATGGTAAGTTAGTTAGTTAGTTAAACAATCATAAATCTCTATTGTATGAAATAATTTAAAATTTTCAAAAAATTTAGGTTCATTTGATCCAGTTTTATTTTTATTATTTCTAATTACGTTTTAGGGTACCATAGAGAAGCATGTGTCTAATCTGCAAGCCGATTTTTTATTTTCGTAAATCTGCTGTGCTATGGTGAAGGTGTGTAGTGGTATTTGCACGTTGATGTAGTAGTATTTGTCCTGACAAAGAGACGGGTTACGTCTCGAAACCAGTAGACATAGAAAAGTCGGTGAGTGGTTTTATAGAAAATTTTTATAAACATAAATATAATTTGTGATTTATTTGAAGAAGATATGTGAGAGCGCTCAATGATAAGAATATATGCTCGGGAAATGGCTAGATATTATCTCGGGAAATGGCTCTGCTAGAAGCGCTCGTTTAATAATCGCCCCGATCGATAACGATAAATCGCGGCCGTTTAACGCGTGTTCCATGTGTGATGCCGAAAACCGCTAAATGCAATACGGCACTCGATTGAATGAAGAACGTTGGGTAAGAAATCGTTACATCCATGGGTAAGAAATCGTTATCACGTCGCTTATTACCGAGTCGATAGTGATCTGTGATCGAGCAACAAGAAAATAGTAGGTAATAGTACGTGCATTTGATTGATAGTCTTTTAAATTTCAATAAATTGTGGTTACAAGTCAGATAATACATTTACAATGGCAGTTATTGTACCTAGCGACATTTCCGATTAAAATCATGACAATGGATGAACTTTGAGCTGCGCAGTTGGTATTATTATCGAGTTCTTACGATTTCGATGAATACTGACAAAATCAAGTGTTGCTGCTTATGTAGGCGCTTAGCAATGTTTCGTCACAGTCTAATGTGGGTATTATATCCTACAGATAGCGAAAACTATATTTTGGACTTCGGAGCCAAAAATTGGTACTCAAATAGAATATAACTTAATGCAACATTTTGGGCGTGTTCATACTAGTAATTAATTTAACTCGGTCAGAGTCTTTATTACAAAAGTGAAGTCATTTGCTATTAATGCATAGATGGAGCTATTAACGCGCTGGTGAAAGATTCTCGATTCGTAACATATATATACAAAATCAAAAATGTTACCTGGTGTGATATTCGCTAATAAGCGGAATGGGGAATGTTGTAGTACATAAAGTGGCCACTTAACCCAGCCAATGACAGGTCATAAGCCCTGTAAACGCTCGAATATCCATATTCTAGAATTTGAAAGAATTCTACCTCATCTCTGTAGGGATATATAAGTAAAATAAAATACATAACTTAATGTGTTATTCAAGTTTGTATTTTTTTTTTTAAATCATCAAGTTACGCTGCACTTGGTGTACCAATGCATCATTAGGTGTGTAAACTGCTCTCCGCCTGCATGAGGTCGCGGGTTCGATTCCCGATAAGGGTCAATATGAAATATTTACTTCAATGTTGATTTCCGCGCTACACGATTTTGGCGTTGAAGCGATCAAGATTCACTGCACTCGGCGTACCAATGCTCTGCCCTATGCACCATTGTGTGCGGATAAGGGAAAGTAGTGGTATAGTAATTCCAAGCGTTTATTTTACTTTTGACACATGGGCGCCTATAAGTAATTATTGACAGGCAACCATAGACCGAGAAATGCAATACTTCATGTTTTTTTCTTTACGATAGTGAAGCACATGTTCTTTAGCTCCGATATTTATCGATATCGATGTTTATTGAGCCATTATTCAAGTTGATTTTTTCCATGAAAAAATATAAAATGTGATTTAAAACCTATTTGTTTTTTTTCTTTGTTTGTCGCGACACGAAATTTCTCAATTTACATTACGACAATAAAATAGTCCTATGTATATTTGGGTTTTCTTAAGGAGTTTATCGGGACTGTATTTAAAGTTTCTTTTGTAAAGAAATTATGAATTTTTTGTAATATTTTTTATTGAATAAAGACTGTTAAAAAAAAATAGTTTTACGACAGCGCTTTCGTAGTATAAACTCTGCTTTAAACGTCTGGGTATGTTTATAAACTACAAAATGTTGAGCAAAAATAAAAAATAAATGTGTTAAATTGATTAAAACTTCTTAATAAATAAAGTCGATTTTTATGAGAAATCGATTCGGTAACGCATTAGGACATCCCTAATCGATACATAATCGAGCTGTCAAAAGTAAAATAAACGCTTGGAAATACTATATAGCAAGTGTAAAGTATGTACAATGTTTTTGGAACAAAGATTATTTCACAATATTTTTTAGGGTTCCGTATCTGCTGCTACTCTAAACAATATAATTGGATACTTTAGTAAGATATTATAAAGGTTAGCGGTTTTAGCAATGTCACGTCAGTACATTGTCATGCCTGTAGCATGGAATGGTGATTATTCATTAGCGTGTCAGATATTATCCACAGGGAGGAAAACATAATTGAATATACTCATTAGCGCTAATTACTACACAATCTTCCTGAGGTTTGGCTGAGGGCACGTTTGTACGTGGCAATATGCAGACGAAGTAATCTTCTGTCTGTCGCCAATAACACACATAGTGTAAACACATGAAACCAGACAAGTTTATCTTAGACATATTTCGTTTTTTTTTTTTTTTTTTTTTTTTTTTTTTTTTTTTTTATACTACAAATAACATTAATAATAATAACATAACAACCCATCAGTACATCACCACCGCTGAACAAGTCAATAGACTGATTCTCAGCAGTGTTGTATGTACTAGATGTCCTTTACAAAGAAAGGTCTATAATTATAACATTAAGGACATATACAGACTGAATGCCTTTTAGAAATGACATATTTATAAAGAACAAAAAATATATATAAATTGCTACAGTTAACTCAACTTACACTAAACATTTTAAAAAAATTAACATTTTAAAGTGCCTTTTAGAAATGACCTATGAAGAGAAAATGTCTGAAAATGAAACAATTCAGCAAAAACATATAAAGACAGAATGCCTTTTGGAAATGACATATTTATAAAGAACAAAAAATATAAATAAATTGCTACAGTTAACTAAATTACACTAAGCAATATAAAAATAACATTTGAAGATGCCTTATAGAAATGACCTATAAAGAAAAAATGTCTGAAAATGAATCAACTTAGCCAATCAATATTTTAAAAATAACTGATTATAGAGAAAAATAAAAATAAAAAAATTTACCACTGCAGGCTCCATCTATATGCAATTTAGAAATTACCTATTGTAAAATAATAAATTAAGAAAAATTAAAAAAAAAAAAAGAAAAACTAATTTATTATATTGTTTACATTTATGTCAAACAGAGTTTGACGGCAATGCTGCCTACCAACACATAGAAGCCATTCTTTAAATTTGCTTAGAAGCGGTTTTATACTTAAATTTTTCCATTGCGGATTAATACTGTTATACAGTTTTGGGCCCAAGTTTTGGGTTTAGATGAAAAATTAAATTGATGCTGCGGCTTCACATTTTGTGACATAAGTATTTATATTAATAAGTACCTACCTATACAGAGGATTGAATAAATGTAACAAGGGGGAGAGAAATGTCAAAATGTATGGATTCTGCGTAGGCTAGGCCTAGCATGGACCAAAACTGTGGAGGTGAAGGATTTTAGAAACTTTCAACCGAAAAATAATGGCGCAAAAAGGAGAAACAGGATATGGCCAAAACCACGGGCCAAGTGAGTTATCTACTAACATCAAGGATCATGGGTATTATTCATCTAAGTATGTATACATTTACTTAGAGATAAGTATTGATTTGTTCAATTTAAACATTGATCGATTCAAAAAGATAATTAAATTCACTCGGGAATGGGC
This sequence comes from Micrasema minimum, assembly GCA_022494985.1. Lineage (NCBI taxonomy): Eukaryota > Metazoa > Arthropoda > Insecta > Trichoptera > Brachycentridae > Micrasema > Micrasema minimum. The sequence continues at coordinate 50,738 of JAGVSP010000658.1, forward strand.
ACAAAGTAAAAGGGTATAGTAAGTACCTACCTGTTTTGTATCAATAAAAAAATAATAAAAAATATGTATCGCAGTTGTGACGCGTATATGGAAGTAATAATTGAAGCCATTAGAAGCAAAGTTAGAAATCTCCGTTTTCACTAAGGCTAACAATCGCCTATAACCGATTAGCATCGTTTTCTGCCCCATGTATTCCAATACCATGCATTCCTATCAAAACGGAGATTTAAAAATTAGATTTTAATAGCTGCAGTTAATTAGTAAAATCTCTTGTCTGATAATGTACCAATCTCCGTCATATACGCGTCACAACTGCAATGTAGATATGTTGGTAATCTGGGACCTGGGCTCCGATCTTCTACAGGTAAATATAAGTCAATACATTGGTGATCGAAGCCTTTTACAAGTACTCTTACTACATACCTACTTAAGTATTAATATTATAATAATATTATTGGCGCTGACGCGTAAGACTGATCATCTTGCCTTCATGTAACAAATGATCAAGATTCACTGCACTTGGTGTGCCAATGCAGTGCCCTATGCCCCGTTGGGTGCGGATGAGGGAGATTAGTAGTAGCAATATTATCAAGCAGTGAGACGGCAGTGGACTCTGTCCCTTATCAACAAAGGCCGAACTGTGAAATGATTCACTCGGCACAGAAACAGTACCTACTTGATAAATTATTCATAAAGATGAACAGGATGTACCAACATACTAACTGAAATGGAAATTATCCAGACTTGCATATTAATTCCCATTGGTTGTGATTAATCTTATTACATAGTAAAAACTAACAAAACTTGCAGGATATACTTAATCACTAAGAGGTGTGAAAATAATAAGCTAATGTCACACTTCATCACACAATCTTCATCAACAGTCCCATCTTTAGTACATACTTAACAATATTAATATTTCATGTGTGATAACTAGGACTGGTACTGGAGTGTATGACTGATCATCTTACCTTCATGTAATAAAATGATATAAAATGTAATAAAATACACTGCACTTGGTGTACCGACGCAGTCCCTATGCACCATTGGGTGCGGATAAAGGAAAGTAGTAGTAGTGGTAATTATTTTTATTTAAGGAAGGAAGCATAAATCATTGGTCGAATTGTTAACCAAAGCACAAATATTATGCATTCCAACAAACTACACATGGTGATAGGGGTAATGAAGGTATAACTTACAATTTGGATGAGCGAGATATGAAACAGTTAAGAAATATACGTGCAATCTATCCAGTTTAAAAGCAATCAAGTATTTATTGATATAAAGAACATTGGAAACACTTATGAAGACAAATGAAAACATAAATAAACCAGTAACTCATACTGACTCTCTCTAACTCATGTACATTTTTGGTTTTTCTATATTTCTAATATAAAATTGTTTTGCCTTGTGCAATATAATAAAAACTTATCCCTCCAGTTCCCCATTACCTACTTTGTTAAAATACTGCCATTTAACACATGTTTTGTATTTCATCTCTTCTTTCTCTCATATTGTCTTTTTCCAACTCATGTGTTTAGTATCCAAATTTATTTTGTAAAAACTGCTATTTATACTTTTGTCTTGTACAACATTTTACCAGTCTGAAGATGCCCGTTTCAGGGTGAAAGCGCTAACTGGTCAAAATAAATAAAAGTGGAAGTGTTCCAAGTATTTTTTATTTAACTTTAACTAGTTATATATTAATAATTTAGTAAGTAGGTAATTTTGTAGAGTTTGAAGGCATAAGGCAATAGAAAGTGTAAACTTTAAACAAATCATGTGATAAGTATAGGCAGGATATACTTAGGTAATATTAATCAAGGATTTAACTTCCAGAAGACAGAAAAAGCAAAGTCAATTGAAATTTATGTCATGAAATGAAGACAATTTGAAGACATTTAAATATGTGCAGTTGGTTGTAAGAAAATACAAACAATGAGCACCAGGTAGATATGTAAAAAGGCCATAATATTATTATAATCCAACAAACAATTTTATTTCAATTAAATTCCTGAAATTATGCAACGATATTATGAATGAAAGGAAATGGGTTGATAAATGATCAGGTACTTAAATATGAATAAAATATTGGCAAAAGAAAATTTCTAAGCCTAAGAAAAATGTTATGTAAGTATCTTCAAATGTACAGTAAATTACAAGTTGCAAAAAAACATGTCATTTATGGTTACTTATGTAGGTATATGGTCAATGCAGATGAAATTACACAATATTTAGTGAAAGTAAAAAGAAAATTGGTGGTAATAATGCAGCTTAAACATTTTGACTAGCCACAAATAATCTCATTAAAAAATGGTAAACTAGATGCATTCTCCATAACATTTATTGTTTAAGCTGATCAGACTTAAGTATATAACTTAAGTATCGATTGACTTGTAATTCTATGTCTTGACTAAGCGAGTACTATTACTTTTAACTACTGAGAAAACCAACATAACGCAACCTTTAAAGAAAAGTCTAAATCAAACCAGCCAATTATCTGTATGTGTTTAGTTACCAACTTATTTATTTTATTTTTTGGGTACAAAAAATTCTATTATAAGCTGCAAGATGTGTGTCTGTGAACTGAAATCATCTGACTATCTGAAAAAAAAAACTGAACGCACAACTCGAGATAGCAGGTAAAGACCCAAAAGAACAGAGAAGGAAAAACAGGCTATGATTCTTGGAAACTATTTCTCAGTATTGAAACAATAAACAATTGATTAAGGCCAAGCAGATGACACCGTGATTAGTATCACAACTTAAATTAAAACAAAAAAAATCATTAAGTAAGTGTTTAATTCAAACTTTTACTTTGCACATTTACACATTTATCTCCAGAAATACTTACTTATAAATTCAGTTTTCTGTATAATACTTATGTTACAAATTTGATTTATTTTTATGTTAGGCAAAGTTTTAATCAAATTTCACCGGATTTCGCTGGAGATCGTGAAAGTGCTTTGAGATGTAAAAGTCTACTAACTTAAATGGTTATCTGCCATACCGACATACAAAATACAAATCAAAATAAAGGTGTAAAGATAAAAATTCTAAGGTCTATCACCGGCAAAACTAGGAACAAATTTGAACAACCTATAAAGTCCAGGATGTTGTCAGGAAAAAAGAAAGAAGACAAAACTGGCATGCACACGTCAAGAGAATGGACGATGACAGTATCTTTAAATCTGTGATGAATATCTGCGCATCTGACGACCCGCCAAACGATGGAGGGACAGTTTGGAGTAGGCATACCAAGAACCAGCATCAACTGATCAATACAGACCCTAATTTGAGAAGTTTTGGATGAGTAAATTGCCATGGTTTTAGATTTATTAAGCTTTATAATGCAAGGGTCATAAGTAGTGATTACAAAACTGAAAGCTGTGAAAAACCATTTTAAAAATTCTACATTCCTACTCACAATAACATAAAACACGAAGACATAAGAGAACGGCATAAATTAAGCAAATTACATCTCAGTATTAGTTTTTAGCATGGTTTTTCCTTTTATAACATTTTTCCGTTTCCCAGTCCAAGGACAGACAAACCAGTTTACTCCGCCAACTTGGAAAAATAATGGATACAGATGTTTGAAGCAGTTAAATACAAACTTAATTACTCATTCTAAACAGCTTAAAGGTACTTGAAAACTTAATTGAAAATATTGCCTGTGTATTTTGAATGTTGAGTACAACCATCGCATGTTTTAACATTTAAGCATTTTTCTATAAGTAGGTAGGTAGGTAGGTACTTTTTTTTTTGTATTTCTATGAAGTGTTACCATGTGCAAGATATTCCTAGCAAACAAAGCAAACACACTTTGCGCAACTTTCTGTACAAAGTGTGTACACAAATCTTGTACAATGCTAGAATTATTACTGTCGTATCAATAGATATCTAAATATCTACAGTAGGTCTTCCTCAGATTCCTAAGATTTTGTCTAGAGACCTGGATTCAATCTCTTCGATCAAATATTAATTTCAGTACCTACTCAATACTCGAGTAACAAAAACAGGCCAAGAAGTCTTGCTTGAAGGTTTATCATAACCTACCTACACACACATGACCAATGTATGACATGGTTGTCGTAAAAAAATGTTGTTTTAACAGTTATTTCACAAAGTAAAAACAATAAAACGCATTATATGTACTTAATTAATTTCTTGCAATTAAGTCTCGAGTCTCGACAACATAGCAGATTTTATGGTAATCTCTCCAATGCTATAGGATTACAAGGTTCAGTTTAATTATCAAAGCAATTATTAGAATAAAGATTGAGCAATGCATAATTACCTGTTATTATTTAACATGTAAATGCTATCCATTTTGTGGCAGGATTTGAACTCATGCACTGGATAACTCGATTATTTTCATAACACTCGTAAAATGAAACAACACTACGTTTTTTTAGAACCACAAAGTATATTTGACGGTGGAATTTTGTTCTAAAATGTACAATGTACAATGTGAACTCAAATTAATTGCGAAGCGCGGTGGTGAATCTCCGGAATTGTAGAACGTGTATAACAAAACCAAGCAAACTGTGACAAGCGGGACACAAAATTATTGAGAAAGAGAAATCGTCTGGTGGGGGAAATATGTTTGCTGTAGGTTAATCGCGATATTTCTCAACATTAGCTATCGCAAAAAAGGTCACGTCAAAGTTCACGAGCATGAAACTTATTGCGTTTTCAGATGTTTTCAAAGTAAAATATTCACTCCACCAAGTTTTTGTAAACAAAGAGCACAAAACACAAAACAAGTTTTGACGTTTCTTTATTCTCCTTAAATTCTGAACAATGGGAATAGAAGGAATTTACTTTACCATTGCAACAAAAAACTTTTTGAACGTAATAAATTATTGGAGAAAACTAATTCCTGTAAGAAAATGCGTCGCATTTTAAATTATTCATAACATACTTACGCTTTCATGGAATTAATATTATGTTCCTTGTAAATAAAAAAAATTTAAAAAGTTTTTGATCCCCATACTTACCTATATATAGACACCTTACCTAACTAGCTCTGCCATCTAGTAACAGAAACTTAAAAATTATATAAAAATATTCATAGATGGCGTTAGTGCAATCGAGATTTTTTTCATTCTTTTCTCTGCTAAAAAGAGCCTCCCACACTTAGTCATTCTACGTTTCTTCCACTGTCTACGGTTATATAGCTTTTCCTTTCAAAAGGCGGCAATTAACTTTGATGCCTTAGCGCCAGCGTAAGTGGAAAGGGTGAATTATAGAAAAGTGCATTCCATTACATATAGTGAGATGGAAAGAAATGTCTTGACTAGCTGGTCGCCAGCCTTGGCTGATGACGGCTATGTAAATAGCCAATTTAAGACACTAGACTTGATATCTTTGTCTAATATTTGTAGGCTAAAGGTTTACAAAAACTACTTACATCATTGCCACCATGGATTTTGAAAAAGAAAAACTATACCTATCCATATTGATATCAGGGCCCCATAGATTTTCTCTTTAGGTACATTTTTGTCGCTGGCGTACATTTTTTAGAGAGCGCAATTTAATGTAAAAAAGTGAATCTTTTGTAGTCGCTGTTAAAAAACAATCATAAAATGTTTTAAAGAGTGGCCCAGTTATTGGTCCCCATTGATGTATAGTCGGTTCGAATCCCCACTGCGACACGACTAAATTCCTATTTATCGCACAAGTTATTGCGCCATTGAAACGACCTCAGATTGAAAACAAGTGCGAAAATAATAAGATTGAAGATTTTCTTTTTTAATTAATTTTACATTTATTAATCTAACATGAACATATTTTTTTATCTTAAATTGCGCGGGCGCAGTTTATTCTTGGGCACGTCACCCTAATGTGAAATATTGTCGGCGTCGGCGCTACAGTACTCCATCAACCTTGGTTGATTGGCGGCCAAGTCAGTAGGAGTCTATTAACACTTTATTGAGTTGTTTAGGTTGACAGCCATTGAGATTGAGATGATATAATATTATGGAGACAACTTTGAGGGGGAAATTCACATCTGAAATTAGCGACACTCTGACGTCATGACAAAAACATAAAACTAGCGGTTACCAATTGAGAAAACAGATTAACCTGTAATCTAGGCCCGGTACAAACAGCACCTAAATGTCGGATAACAGAAAAACTGTAAATTCTGCGAGAGCCGCTAATGTCCTATTTGTTGCCATTTCGTAAACTGTTTTACCTACAGGTAATAATTTTTTTTTTTTTTGTCGCCTAGTTCCTTATATTTATATCTTGGCGTCGGAGTGTCGCCCACAACGGCAGAGGATTGTTTTTTTCTTACTAATGTCTATTATCGTTATTTGGGTCGCTATTGCTCGGTAGCCATTTATGAATTACTTAATATCTCAACTGCTCTCAATGCTTGAGTGCTTAACCTATAGGAGAAAAGAACAACCGTATATTAAATCATATGAATTGAACACGCTGTCAGTGGTGTGAGGTGGCATGACTTCACGCAGGCTGACACATTCACCAGCATAATGTTTGCAAAATGTAGATTAAATATTTCGTTATCATTCCGTTATTGTTAGCAAATAACATTTTTTTTTCAAGGGATTTATGCGACTCCACTGTATCACGAATTTTTGCATTTGTATTTTGTGTATTAACTGCTTGAATTAATTCACATATTTATATGTAGTATCACGTTTTGTACTCAATTATTTTGTCTTTCATTTTTATGTGGAAGTGTAAAATAACAAGTACTCATTATTTATAATTATTTAATGATAATAATTTAATAAATACAGATAGCACGTGACGTGAATACTATCAATAAAGTAAGAATATTATCACATGATGACGCCACACACTCAGGATCTCTTCCCCATTCAACACAAATAATTGTCTAATATTTTCTATAACTTTCCAGTTTAAGACTTACATTTATTTATTATCTATCGTTCTATAGTTATACTCATTAAATAATATTTATTATATCGTTATATTTATTATGTCGTTACTTTCTATTTATCCATTAATGTTTTAAAAATTGAGAATCGTGTAACACTTAATCACAATAGCATCTTCAGTGTTGTATAATCGTATCGCTGAGCATGCAGTTGTGTATCTTATGAATAAGGCATCGTATATTTAGGAGAAAGTATAATTAATCTTACTATGTTAACACGATGGTGATTGACGACGTTTCAATTTTTGTAAAAAAATTTTTGTAAATGTATTTAAATCAAAAAGAAAACAAACCCCCGAAAATTGCTTTTTAAAAAAAATTTTCCAAAAGGTTTTATTCGGGTCTTCCAAAAATAAGGGAAAAATAAGCCAAAAATTTCAAAAGGATGAATTTTTAGCATAAAAAGGCCCCCAAAATCCCAACCAATAAATTTCCCAAAACATCCATCTATAATTCCTTAAAAAATTTGCCGGGAATTTTTAAAATCTACAAAAAAGCCTTTCCCGAGCAGTTTTAAAAATTTTTTCCCCCCGTCCCAATCCGGGATTTCTGAGAGCAAAAATTCCCCTTGAATCCGTTTAACCGGGACGTAAAATTTTGTACGTCAGCCCTGGAGGTTTGCCGGGGATGGGTTCTGCGAAAAAGGGAGAGGGAAAAAAAAAAACCCCCAAAAAAACCCAAAAGGGCGACGGGGATGCGGAGACGGGGGGAGGTACACCTGTTCTATCTTCAAAAGGCAGCCCCCAAGAGAAGTTCCCAATGGGTTTTTAGCAACGAGGGCCGTGAGAAAAATTGTTTTCCCGAGAACTCCCCCCCCGAAACAAGGGGCCCCCTTGGCTGCCCGGAACCCTGTAGTACACTAATTTTAAAACAAAAAATAAAACGCAAAAAAAAATATCTGCAAAAATTTAAAAAAGGAATTTTGATGTTTTTTAAAAAATCACAAATTTTTTAAAAAACATTGGGTTATTTAAGAGAAAATTTTTACCTGGGAAAGGCAAATCTGCCAAAAAAGTTTTTGCAAAATAAAATTTCTTTGAGGGGTACCAGTAATTTTAAAAATGTTCTCCGGACAAAAAAAGCCCTTTTTTTGGGGAACTGAAATCAATTTTTTTTTAAAAATTTTGATTTCCCAAAATTTTCATTTTAAGAATAAAAAGTAAAGTAATAAAACCCCGCAAACCCTTTGGGCCAATTCCCTGTTATTAATTTTTTAGGGGGTTTTTTTTTGGGTTTTTTTGCCCCCATTTGCTGTTTTTCTCCAATTTATTTTATTTTTTTCTTTAATTTGAAAAAAAGCAAAAAGAAAATGTGGCTTTTTTGGGTTTCGTACAGTTTTAAAAATTAGACAATTTTTAAAAATATATTTTGTTTTTTAACTCCCATGTTAAAAAAATTGGGAGGCATCATAGCTGTAACATTGTTTAAAAGAACAGTGGAAAAATATTGCCCGGCATTTGCTCGTCATCTTGGGTGCGTCGTTCCCGGTTATCGGGAAAAAAATTTGGAACCCATGAGTTTGGGCCCAACCACAAAATAAAGGGAGACTATCTAAAAAGTGTTAAAGTCTGAATTTTCCCCATTAAACTAAGGGTTTTTCTCTTCAGCAAATCCCCCAAAAAAACTCTTGAAAATGGGAAATGGGGGGAAACCAGGGCGGACGAAAACTCTCCGTGGGGTCCAAACGAAGTGGCGCCTGTCACTGCCTGCAGTTTTTTCCGTTAAACCCCTTTGGGCGACATATCTACTACTATGGCCTCTAGTTTCACTGAAAAAGAAAAGAGTAATGATTAAAAACACCAATTGTGGCAAGACCGCCATTGTCGCACTACGAAAGAGCGGGGCTCCGGACGGTATGCCGACAGCGAACAAAAATATCATACGGGCCCGGTCATGGCCGAACACACTTGGAGAAACTTTTGAACTTCGGTTTCCGACTGCACGCACATCTTGCTCGGAGAAATTTGCCTATTCATTCTTCCTTTTTTCATGATTTTTATAAATTAGATTCTCTTGCTAATTTTAAGCATTTTGCATTCTTAATAGTTTTGAATAGTTAGGGTTATTATTGTGATTCATTAAAGTGCCAAATAAATGTTCAAAAAGCTGTAAGTACTTCTCATTTCTTTCTGTGTACCTTACCCCCGCTTTAGTATAGAGATTTATCATCAGCGACCGAGAAGTGAGGATCATTTTTACGCGGTGAGACACGATTTAAATATACATCAATTAGTGACGTACGCTGATGGGTAGTCGAACTGACACAGCCCACCAACGTACCAACCACTAAACTATTATTTGAAGGAATCCATAATCAGGAAATTTACAGAAGGAGAAAAAAGGTAATTATATCAAAAAGGTTAGAACGAACATTTCCTCTCAAATATTTTTTTCTATTACGATTATGAATATCGAACTTAAGGAATAAGACCGTTGAAATACATGAGAAATACTAAGAAGAAAGAAGTATGAATATCTCAGAAATATTTATACATAAGCCTATTATACCTGAATAGAATTTATTAAAATACTATTTTATACAAAAAACATTATTTTGGATCATTTAGAATTTAGATAACATCCTTGCAAAAATAAAAACTGGTCTGAATAATATTGATGAGGTATTTTTTTTATATTAGGAATTTAACAAAATAATACGCTTGTCTGTATAATATGTAATCTGTAATAATATGTTGTCATTGAGTAAAATAGAGATAAATTACCGGAAACAGTAGATATTGTAGAACTGCTGTTTTTGCTGATATTATCTTTCATGTTTGCTGGATTGCTGGTGGCCTGCTGTTGCTGTTGTTGGGTGATACAGTTGTTGGTTGGTTGGTAATTATTGCACTTTCCATTATTTACAGCCGTTACAAGTTTTTGTTACATTGTCTCCATGTTCTCCGCAACACACCTCCATAACTGCAAGGAAAATCAGTACATTATAAATTTGATGGTTAAAAAAAAACATTTAACTTAAATTCAAACTATTTATGCAAAATGTAAGTGCCTCGAACTTGAAAAAAGATTGAAAATATTTATAACCTATGATAAACAACCATTAAATACATATTATAAATGTTCCTAATCACTTCTGCCAAATGCATTATGATGCAATTCAAAAAGTAAACCTTAGATTTATAGTTTCATAAATTGACATGTCAAATTGTGAAATATTTTAATTGTGGATTTTAGCGACTTTGTTTAGGTACTTTTAAAACCAATAGGTAAAATATATAAAAGAAATTTCAAGCTCTACCGCGGTGGACCGTAAGCCAGCGTTAAAAATTTAGATGTTCTCAAAATGATATCCCGCATTTGTTGGTAAATATTATCTGTGATTTGTTGACAGCCACAAGCTTGGAAAAAAGTATCACATCAACTTTACTATGTTACAAGTTTAGGAAAAAATACGATTTTTTTCCATGCCTCTTGAAGTGATGGAATGATTTGGAAAAACACACAGGAACTGGCGGCCAATGGGCCAGGGGACAATTTTTTTAAAAAATTTTTTTTAGATGGTGATTTATATATTAAGTATAAAAAATATTTTTTTTTTGATTTTTTAAATTCATATTATGTCCGTAATTAATTTTTAAATACCGTAATCGCGATTTCCCGCCAAAACGGGTCGTTATTTAGGTATTATGCGTCTATCAAATTTCGAGGCATTTTAACCAAGTTTTGATGTAAGTAGCGCCTAAAACAGCAAAAAAGTACATAGATACTTCTCTGGTTCTACGCATCAACTATATATTAAGTACGACTCTTTTTGTGCGCTTAGGAGACGGGTGCTTTTATAGCATCCCTCTGCCGTGAATCCCCATAAACAGGAAATAGCTGTATACGTATACAACGTAACCACTACGATAATATTTCTAAAAAAACGATACAAACTACATACATTTTCATACAAACGTTCATTTTTATGATTATAGCGGGAAAGTTCTTTTACATCTGTCATAATTTGGTAAACATAACCTATGTTCATAAATGCAAAATTATTTTAGAATGTCATTCTACACTTAATAAGTCTGAAGTTAGTTAACTGTCAATTTTTCAAGGAAACAGTTTGTTTAGCTGACACTTAGTTGATCAAACTACTTATTGTATATTGTATTGATTTATGAACGTTATCACCGGAAGTGCCATTTTACCTAAAATTTGCCCTGTTTTTTTATAAGCTTTGTTTTTTAATATTTTTTTAGGAGGAATCCTTTGAATTTTATTTTTTTTATTTTTCATAGAAACTTTTCTAAAAATCATTACTATTCACACAAAAAAAATTACGGAATTTAAAAATATTGGAGCGTGGCTTGCTTGGAGGCAGTTTGTGGGATTTATATGCTCCATAAACAAGGGGATATAGAAAGATCGTGTTAAAATTAAACATAAAAGGTAAAATCACTCACTATAATCTGCTGGATTATGATAAGGCGGACAATGGAGTCCCATCGAGGACAGAAATGGTACCAGCCCCGATATGCTGCCCTGGTACACGCACTGTCCTTCGGCCATCGTGTACAAGTAGTCGAACATCTCAAACAGCCTCGCCGAGGGCTGGTGGATGGTGCAGATAATCGTCCTCCCTCCGCGGGCCAGGGACTTCAGCAGCCAGATGCACTGGAAACACGAAGAGCTATCCAGCCCAGAGGTCGGCTCATCGAAGAACATCACAGGAGGGTTATTAACTAACTCCAAAGCTATGGACAACCTCTTTCTTTGCCCGCCGGATAAGTTTATCGTTCTTGTATTGCTGCACTCCACTAAACCGAGTGTCTCTATAATTTCACTAATTACGTTTTTCTTAGATTCTAGGTTGGTGTCCTTGCCGAGCTTGAGATTAGCGGACACTGTCATGGCTTCCTTCACCGTGAGGTGGGGCAGGAGGCAGTCGTCCTGCATAATGTAGCACGACAACTTCCGGAACCGCCGGAGATTCCTTTCTTTTCCATTGATTAGGACAGATCCAGTCAGGTTGGCGGTCCTGGAAATAAAATTTGCATTTGATTATTAAATTTAGAAAAAATACAACCATAAAAAATTACTACTTTTACTTTTTGAGTCAACACAAAAATAAAAAAAAAAAATCAAAATTTTCAAAAAGATGGAATAAGTTGTAAGTGTGTGGTACTTAAAAATTGTCTTGTAGCCACGCTTCTGGTCCTCGGACACGGAGTAGGAGACATGACATGACGTGCTAACCTGTATCCTGCCAGAATATTCATGAGGGTGCTTTTGCCGGCCCCCGAGAGCCCCAAGATGGCGGTGAGCGTCCCCGCCCTGACGGTCCCGTTGACACACTCAAGGATTGTAATGTAGCCGCGCTCGCGGCCCTTGGACACGGAGTAGGAGACACAAGATGACGTGCTAACCTGTATCCTGCCAGAATATTCATGAGGGTGCTCTTGCCGGCCCCCGAGGGCCCCAAGATGGCGGTGAGCGTCCCCGCCCTGACGGTCCCGTTGACACACTTGAGGATTGTAATGTAGCCGCGCTCGCGGCCCTTGGACACGGAGTAGGAGACACAAGATGACGTGCTAACCTGTATCCTGCCAGAATATTCATGAGGGTGCTCTTGCCGGCCCCCGAGGGCCCCAAGATGGCGGTGAGCGTCCCCGCCCTGACGGTCCCGTTGACACACTTGAGGATTGTAATGTAGCCGCGCTCGCGGCCCTTGGACACGGAGTAGGAGACACAAGATGACGTGCTAACCTGTATCCTGCCAGAATATTCATGAGGGTGCTCTTGCCGGCCCCCCGAGGGCCCAAGATGGCGGTGAGCGTCCCCCGCCCTGACGGTCCCGTTGACACACTCAAGGATTGTAATGTAGCCGCGCTCGCGGCCCTTGGACACGGAGTAGGAGACACAAGATGACGTGCTAACCTGTATCCTGCCAGAATATTCATGAGGGTGCTCTTGCCGGCCCCCGAGGGCCCCAAGATGGCGGTGAGCGTCCCCGCCCTGACGGTCCCGTTGACACACTCAAGGATTGTAATGTAGCCGCGCTCGCGGGCCCTTGGACACGGAGTAGGAGACACAAGATGACGTGCTAACCTGTATCCTGCCAGAATATTCATGAGGGTGCTCTTGCCGGCCCCCGAGGGCCCCAAGATGGCGGTGAGCGTCCCCGCCCTGACGGTCCCGTTGACACACTTGAGGATGGTCTTGTAGCCGCGCTTGCGGCCCTCGGACACGGAGTAGGACAGGTCGCAGAAGCGGATGTCCACGGGCGGGCGGGAGGGGAGGTGGGTGAGAGTGGTTCTTGTCTTGGTCTTGCCATCGTCGTTGGGGACTTTTCGTATTAGAACCCCAGATACGCCCGTACCGCCGTTGCTTAGGTTTGTCTGCGATCCACTGAAAAGGGAAAAAAAAAGTTTTATTATTCATATTTTAAGAAATACAATTTAAGAGAATACTCCACCACGTGACTCACGGCCGCTTTCCCATACAAACGTATTCCTCGATTTTCTCCCTGGAATTTAACATTAGAGCTATGATTTTTTCACGCATTTTAGATATCGACCAGATGTGTGTTTGTGTAGTCTTATTAGATTACGAAAGATTTACGAAAAAATCGTCTCTGGTTTGGTCAAAATAATTGAATTAGTGGAAAAACGGAATGAAACAGAAATAACAATGTTCGCTAAATAACTCTCAAAATATCGCTAATCATAGGCAACATGGGAGCTGCTTTGATAAGTTTTGAGATCCATCATAAAACTCGATGTAGATTTTTAAACATGAAGATGATACATAGGTACATATAAAAGGTATGCGTAATATTATCGTTTTTTTATTGACCAAAATAAAAAGTCCACAAACTGAAAAATTTATATCTTGAAAAGTATTATTTTTAATTTACAGCTACCGCAAAAAAGAATCCAAAATTAATTTTTAAATAAGAAAAAAATTACCCTTTTCTAAGATTGTCCAATTTGTTTTCCAAGTTTATCGATTTAATACTCATGGTTGCACTGAAATTCTGATGTTGCACAGTAAAATTTCATTTGCTTAAGTTAGTATGCGTATTTTATCATTAAAAAATAATCTCAGATGTATGTAAAGAAAAACAATTATTATTAAAAAATTAAATTGAAGCTACCGGTTGACCCCACTCGGTTGCTTCTTGGGCGGCGTTTTGAATAAAACTGATCAAAAGCAAAAGATTTAACGTTATTACTTCTACCATAAAGCTAAATTAAACGTATACAATTTTGCAACATCGAGCGACTTCATGCTATCGAATCAGAATTTAAATTAAACAATATCTTCAGTCGACACAGAACGGCCGATGGCAAAAAGTCTATGAACGTACTAGCATGCCTAGCATATATCACCCGCACGAAACTAAAACAATACGTTTTATTAAGTTCTCGTTTAAATGTGTAATATTACGTATGTGAATTGTTAGATTTTATGTCAATAATTTATAATGAAAGGAAATGCTTGAAGTTAATCCAATGCGGCCTCCGTAGCGTAATGGCTAAGACGCTGGACTTACGATACGAAGGTTCCGGGTTCGATTCCCGGTGATCCACACCAAAATCAAAAGTGATTTTTCTCAAGCCTGGGTGTTTGTGATGTTGTTCCCCTCTGTAATTGGGCCTCCTGTAGCCTGTTAAGATGGGTATAAAAAAAAAACTTTTGGTTGTCTGTAAAGTCGGTTTACGGACGATAATTTTACGTGATAACGTCATAAGAAAACATTGATGAAAAATAGCACACTTTTATGAATTGAATTGAATTATTATTACTGAATCATCATTATTTTGTATAATACAAAGCAGGAGTTAATTGAAAATTACATTTTTTCCATAAATTATCATTTTTTTGTTTTTACTTCTTGTGTGCTGCTGCTGTCTCCCTTCAACTCGGACGCATCGGCAAGTGGAAGAGAGACAGATGCGTCACAAACCGAACGCTTAGGCCGATCGTGCCGCTCTATCGCTTGTTCCGCGCTCTCGCTTGCACACTCGGCTCAGGCGGAACGTGACAATGAGTCATGCTTTTTCGTGTGTGCAGCCGGCGTTCATCGATTTATTAGACGTTATCACGTCAAAAAATTAAATCAGGTTCACAAACAAAATATAAATATTATGGTTTCATGTGTTTTCAATAAAATTGAGATTTCGCAATGTATTTTACATAGTATTCATATAAACTAGGCCAAATATTGGATAAAAAGCGATGTGCACTATATTTGTTTTTTAGTAGATAGCCTTTTTTCGCTATGTCCAGTTAATTTTTTTTTAAACTATTCCATTTCTGCCAGAAGCGAGCGTTTCGCTTGTCGCACGTCGGTCGTGTGCTAAGCGCTCTGAATACCGATTATTCCCTCAATGATTTCATCGTTCCTGACAGAGATCGATTAATATTCGTGTCAGAATTCTTGTTACACGTTCATTGGCAATTGACCCCCTGAGCTCAGTCTCAAAATGACCCGAATTAATGACAATTTCTCCAAGACAGACCGTTTGATGACAGCCTGGCTAAAGCCAGTGGGCGGCCAATTGCCGTACGAATCATTATCAAGTTACTGAATACATTCGCGTTTATTGAATTACCAATACACGTGATTAAAAAACCATACGGTATGTAATAAATAAATGTACATGCACTTTGTAAATGTCTGTGGTAAAACGATCGATGCGGGGTCAATGTAAATTGAATGTCAAGTAATTAAATGCCAAATTACTACGCAAACATTAAACATGTACCAGCTTACTAATTCGCCAAAAGTTTTGCGAATGTTTGTCAAAGGTGAAGCTGTAATTTAATTAAAACCACAAAGTTCATTAGAGTCACATGTAACACACCGATGTTCAATGCAAGTTTTCCAATTTGGCTACACAAATTGATCTACCCGATAAATTAAACTAGGCACACTGGATTGCCTTAAAAATAAAACACCATTATGTACACGATAAACAATAATAATATATTAGGAAGCTCTACCATAACATTGTTTTATTTTGAAATAAAAATGTACCTACTGAATGTATCAAGTCTTTAGTCCCCGTTGTAGCTTTATCAAATGCTAATTATTATTATGGATAATTTATATAGCGCCGTTTTCGTATAAATATACCTCAAGGGCGCTTCAAATATTGAATTAAATGGGAAATCTAAAGTGAACGAAAACTCAATTTCTGAGTAGAAAATACAATAGGGTTGTTCCCAATAGCATGAATATCCTTGAAAACGTTATAAAATATTTAAAGTATATTTTTACTATTCCAACGATATAAAACATAATGATCAAAAATGTTGTTTTCATTTATAAATTTATGTTTTAAAAACACGAAATTACGAGTGACTTTTAACGCCCGTTATTGGCTAATGACGTCATACCCGTCCATTATAAAAGGCGGGAAATTCATTACGAAGTGAGCGCTCATATTGATGTGACGTCACACCGCATGCGCGCCAAATGGAGGATTTTGCGAGCGATTTGAAAAAGCGCTATTTCAAACCGCGCTAAAAAATTCACATGACATCGTAAAAAAAATTAAAAAATTGCCTTGATATTGTAATTTTTCAATCAATTTTTTGAAATAAAAAAATAAAAAATCGGGAAGAACCCAATTGCTCGTAAACTATTGATTCTAGGCATTATCATTGTTTCCCAATTCGGAGACTTAACGATAAAGCGTTTAGGCATTAATATTAATTTCAGAAAACAATACATTTATATTGTTGCTATTTACGACAATATTGGTCGGTCAGACTGACATCACTGAATATTTATATTTTAATATGCGTAAAAATTTGCAATATTTTTAATTTTTGAGATACCATGTAGAATATTCCAAGTATCCACCTATAATAGCCCAAATTGGGGAAGCTTTAATAGAACAATAAAGGAGAACATACGGTAGGTGCAAGTTAACTATTGCGACCCTGAAGCCCAGTACTTAGTAATTAGTTCCTAAAACTAAACCAAAGGTTAAGAATAATCACACGCTAGAAAACTACAAAGTAATATTTTTGGTATGGGAACTTACAAAATGTTAATTTCTAAAATACCACATTAATAAAACTACCTTACTTTATCACTTCAAATCAAACACGAAAAAGCGCTACCAGAAAAGTAAATGCGATAAAGTTATTATAACAACTAATTTCGTATTAATTTCTTCATTGATCAGGCTTTTACCAAGCTAAAACTCTGACCTAACAATAGAAAACGTTTTACGTTTTAATTCATCTATTGTTTGGGATTCGGTTTGGAATTCTATTCAGTTTAACCATCGGAATGGTGATAATTGGTTTTAGGTACCAGATTACTGAAATCTTCCAATTTTACTCAAGCAAAATTAATATCATCTGCCTGAAAAGAGAAAAAAAAACAAATAATATTATTTAGGCAGAGGTAGCTTAAAATAATACTTAGCTTTTTCAGTAGGCGATTTCCAATACAATATTATAAGCTTCTACAACTTAACTATTATGGTAATGATAATAATATGTAGATGCCTAATATTAATTAATAATTATTATAATAACCGTTTTAATTTATTATACGTTGGTTATAGTCACCTACTGATTTTTAATTTAAATAATGCTTTTATATTATGTTTACCAAAAACAGTTTACACACTATATTTACAATACATCCGCTCAACCGTATCGTAAATCGTAAGGTGAAATATTTCCACAGCTAACACGAGTTAAAGCGTTGAAAAAAGCTCACGATTTCAGTAGTCTAGATTCGCTATCCACTGCCTAGGTACTTACAAAATACTACGTGTTAGGAAACTGTACTCCGAAAGAACGCTCGCCCAATCAAAGCTCAATAATAGCTTTTAGAACTAAAGCTCGTATCGTGCTTTCATTACCGATATACATAAGTTATGTACGCACATAGATGGACAAACACTAAAAAAATGTTGATGGCAAATTTTTTACGTCGATTTAAAAATTAAATAACGCTGATAATAACTCGCAAGCGTGTAAATGCCAATTTATTGCGATTTCTAAAAATATCAGACATCCGTAATACACATACATGCAGTAACAAAACTCGACTCCAAATGCGACGTAGATTCACTGGTTTCCCGCTTGTACATTGAGGTTTGTTACACCATGTAGATATGAACGAGTAAAATACTTTCATATTAAATAGCAAAAAATATTATTCTAGCTACGTCAACATCGTCGTCAAAAATCCTGGACTTCGCCCTGACGCGGTTTGACAATAATTTGGTGACAGGTCACATGCCCTGTAAACGCTCCATTATCATTTTCTAAAATAACATCATCTCTGTTGATATTGTAGGTAATAAGACACAGAAAACGTTATAGAATTATGCAGTATCATTTGGACGTTTCCATTATGTAAAAAGGGGCACTAGATTTACGTGGAACAAACTAGAAATTGTGATTTACCAGATCTTGAATATTCATCAGAATATAATATAATAGAATATAATTCCACATTCCGAAGCTCCATTCCCAACTCACTCAAGACTCGAGTGTTCAACCAATGCATTCTACCCGTCATTACTTATGGCGCGGAAACAATGACTCTGACCAAGCAATCCTCCCATAAGTTGCAAGTTGCACAGGGGAGCATGGAGAGAATTATGCTTGGAATAACATTAAGAGACCGAAAAAGGAACGATTGGATCCGACGCCAGACAAAGGTCTGCGACGTGGTGGAGCGAATTGCTTGGTTGAAGTGGAAATGGGCCGGTCACATAGCCAGAATGACGGACGACAGATAGACGAAACGCGTTTTGGTGTGGATTTTGAGAAACCAGAGGCCTCAAGGACATCCACCGATGAGATTGGGTGGACGACATCAGGAAGTGAGAGCAGAATCGGGAGGAGTGGAGACGGCAGGAGGAGGCATATGTCCAGCAGTGGACCTCAACGGGCTGAAGTGATGATGATGGTGATAATCACAATAATATTCTATACCTATACAAATACATAAATTGGGTTTTGCCCTACGTGACCTTGACACCACATCGAGTACTAAGACTAAAACATCAGCTCTAATCAGCTGTGTATTGGTGTCAGGAAGGTAGAGTCAGTTCGGTCACACAGTTTCCTCTTTTGGCGGAGGTCGGGGCAGGTTCTATAGTCTCAACTGGATACTGGAGCCGAATTATCGACCCGGGCCTACTCCCACTTTCCGCCTCACCCCTCCATGGAGCCTGCTAGCAGGGGTGTGAAAAACATATTTCAGGATACAATACAATCCCTTATGAAGCTGTGACTTAAATCTTAACACCCATCGACACTGCGTTCATTAGTTACCTTACACTGCGCGTTTATGAAATATTATAATACTCGCCCAATATTATAAAAAGTGTTGCCAAAATATTATTATATAAGAATAACTTATGATTTTTATTTGACTGCGTGTGACGATTTTTTGCGTTATGTAATTTTATTCTGTTAAACATGTAGTTTTTTGTTCGTTTTAGTTGTGTAACAACATCACTATTGAAATGAATAAGTGTGGTAATGCTTTTTCGAGCGTATTTCTTCTGTGAGGTTATGTTTTAGGTTCAGACTAGTTCTGATAGATTGATGGTAACGTAGATTATTGGGATTTATAATAATAACGCATTATAGTTATATCGTGAATCTGTCTCATCAATCTCTGTTTAATATCAAAGTAGGAATTTCATTTCTTTGCAGACAATACTGGATAATAAACTTTCCCAACCGCCCCCAGAGTCGGGGAGGATGTGTACCAAAAATCGTAGGAAATGTGAATGTGTACACCTTAACTGAGAGAAACAAACTCCGACGTTGTAAAATATGGAGATTATACACAATGTCTTATTGGACGGGTAGGCTTTACAGTTCGTAGGCATGAATTAAATATTATACTACGTTACATTTACTCTGAAATGCTTCCGAATACGTTGATGTTTACGTATGGAATTGTTATTTTTATGTACGATTATTCAAGGTGTTAGTCTTATTCTTTTAATAATGTATTTATCACCTTTAAAAAATATGATAATGCAAAAACACTTCTTGTCGATATCTAAAACTTATGAAAAAATCATTCCTCTAATGCTACATTCCATGGAGAAAATCAAGAAATTAAGGACTACGATTGTACGGAGAAGCAGCCTCGGTCACGTGACAGCACATCTTCGTAATAATTGTATATATTTGGCCCTACACCCTACTCTGCTCTAAAGCGTTGACTTCATAAATCAATTATTGTATATATTTTTACAGTATAAATCACAGTAGATTGATAACTTACGTGCTGTTATCTATCCATTTTGGGGATACCAGTACCCAGTTCACCAAGTTACCGACATATATTATATGTATGGCAGTTGTGACGAGTATATGACGGTAATCGGTAAAATATCTTTGAAAATTGACTAATTACCAGTCATGTACGCGTCACACCTGCGATACAGTTTACATGTT
The DNA here is from genome assembly GCA_022494985.1 of Micrasema minimum. Classification (NCBI taxonomy): domain Eukaryota; kingdom Metazoa; phylum Arthropoda; class Insecta; order Trichoptera; family Brachycentridae; genus Micrasema; species Micrasema minimum. The sequence continues at coordinate 71,082 of JAGVSP010000658.1, forward strand.
TTGTTGTGATCTGTGCCTAGGTGAATCATTTACATGTAAATAAAAGAAATCGTTTTTATACCACCAAAAAGAAACGAAGTTTTAAAACGTATAATAATTTTTTTGTAATCATTAGTTTACATAATAATTAAATCCGATATAATTGACTGAACGTGTCTTCTTACCAAAAAACTAATATTATCCACAGATAATAAAACCTATACAAAAACGTAATCGGTTTCAGCAGAACACTTAATTCTCTTTTGTACTACCTAGTTCAAGTCTACTGGTACCAAAATTACAGAATTTTATTTAAGTCACGATCTTCGAAAAAAAACAGTAAAAACTTTGCCAGTCAGCTGTTTTTTATGGGATCGCTAGCAATGAAAGAAAAAAACTATAAAAAATCTAGTATTCTTTAGTATTTCGTTTGGAAATGTGTATTGGGGAGCTGATAAAGAAATACAGACTCATTATTGCTTTTTACTCGTTTATAAAAGTATTTGAAACATCGTATTACCGTATGTATTATGTATGGTAGTGAAACGTGGTGTTGGAAAAAGAAGGATGAAGGTAGACTGAATGCTGTTGAAATGCAATCTCTCAGGCGAATGTGTGGTAAGACTATGTATGATAGGTGTACAAATGTCGAAATTAGAGCAGAGTGCAAGGCTGAGATAAGCATTATCGACAAAATAAAGAAAGGGCTTTTACGATGGTTTGGTCATGTGGAGCGAATGAGTGATGAAAGAACGGCTAAAAGGAGTTTAAATGCAAGTGTGCCTGGATGTAGAAGCCGCGGAAGGCCGAGAAAGACATGGCATGACCAAGTACGACAAGTACTTGAAAGTGGACATTTGAAAAGTCGGAATAGTCGGCGTATGAATGTAGATGAAGCAAAGGAAGTCTGTCAGGACAGAGTGGTATGGCGTTCTATCCTCTCTACCTACCCCTTCAGATAAATGGCGTGATGGTTAGTTAGTTAGCTAGTTAGTTAGTATTAACAATGTGAAGTACATGCTTAAGTAGGTAAAGAAGCATTTTATTAAGGCCCAAAAACCGAAAGTTAAAAAAGGTTTTGAGTACTCTTTGGAACTACTAAACTAAAACTTAACTTTAAACTGAAAATGTGTCTATACATATTATTATTAAGTACATTGTACATAGTACATATACGTACACACATATGTATAGCGGAATTGATGCCCTGACTAAAACATAACTTTCGTAAGGACTCCATTATTTGAATTCAATGAAATTATTATGAAATACAAAGAAAAATATGGATGTTACGATAAAAATAAAGCTTAGGCTATAGTAAACTATGTAGATCAATTGATTATAATATATATCATCCATCCTGTCGGGCATCATTGACAAATAATAATTGATACGATAAAATGAAGAAATCAATAATTTAATGTGTCTCTTGGCTGGAGAAGTATTGCCAAATAAAAAATAAATGGCTACTGAAATACCAAGAAGTTAGGATATGATATTACCCTTTACAAACTAAGGGCTATCGGGAAAGCAATTTTCTTTCTGGCCTTCAAATTCAACGAATCAACTCATTCTGGAAGGAACGATGAAATTCTAGTTTGATATCAAAACATAGGAGAACATGGTATAACATATCTTTCAAGGAGAAGGTTGTTTTATAGAGGACTTTTCAGTGCGAACAATAAGGATACAACGTTTTCCTTATGTTATTTCCAATTATTTAGGGTATTATCAAAACTTTATTCAATATTTAATCATTTAACTGCTTTAATTCTAAATTATTTTCTCAAACAGTCATCAAGTTGAGCTTTTAACCAAGTGTCAGATTACAGGCCTTATTATCCAATCCCCAGTTCGCGATTATCTGTCTGGGAATTCGCTGACTATACGAAGAGTGAATAAGAAATTAATTAGGAACAAGATTCACATTCTTTTATGAGTGCGTTTGTATGAAAACGTACGGTTGGCTAGTGTATTTAATATACCAAATGTTTGCAAAATCCTAATCGTTCGTTTTTAGGAAAGCTGCCAGATTTAAAGTATTTTTTACATCATCAGAAAACGAATAAAAATAGCTCGTAGATTTCCAATACCATACTACATACACATAAATCAGTAGTTAGCCACACACTGAATTCATGTTATTGAATTGAAACATGAAATGATTCCTGGTCATAAATAATCTCGGAAAAATACTATAAAAAACGTTACGTTACGTCATAGGGCTATCTATATCTTTTCCAAGCGTTTATTTTACTTTTGACACATGGGCGACTATAAAGTTCCGTAATTATTAACAGGCAACCATAGACCGAAAAATGCAATACCTACTTCATGTTTTTTTCTTTACGATAGTGAAGCACATGTTCTTTAGCTCCGATATTTATCGATATCGATGTTTATTGAGCCTACTTATGCAACGAGGATTATTAAAGTTGATTTTTTCCATGAAAAAATATAATTTGTGATTTAAATTAAAACCAATTTGTTTTTTTTTCTTTGTTTGTCGCGACACAGAACTTCTCAATTCACATTACGACAATAAAATAGTCCTATGCATATTTGGGTTTTCTGTAGCTCCTGCACCCGATGACAAACTCCAATTAAGGAGTTTATCGGGACTGTATTTAAAGTTTCTTTTGTAAAGAAATTATGTATTTTTTGTGATGTTTTTTATTGAATAAAGCCTGTAAAAAAAAAAGTTTTACGACAGCGCTTTCGTAATATAAACTCTAATTTAAACGTCTTGGTATGTTTATAAACTACAAAATGTTGAGCAAAAATAAAATATAAATATGTTAAATTGATTAAAACTTCTTCATAAATAAAGTCGATTTTTATGAAAACTCGATTAAGTAACGCATTAGGAAATCCCTAATCGATACATAATCGGGCCGTAAAAAGTAAAATAAACGCTTGGAATTGAGTTAGTAATCTAGTTACATAAAATAATGTCTGTAATAAATACCTTGTACCTGTATAAAAGGCGTTACATATATTGCTATTATTGTAATAATTAATCCCCCTCCATTCCTCTCAAAGTTCACGAAGATGAATAATATTGTTCTAAAATACTCCCTAAGGGTGTGAAGGGGGGAATCAATTAGAAGATTCGTGAGATGCGGTAGGTGGTATGGGAGGATATGCAGAGCAATTTGCCACCATGAATACTTGAATACCTCGCTTTCATAACACGTCAGGGAAAGGAGAAATGCGCTCATGTCAATGAGCGGTTAATACGATGATTGAATATTGAAAGTAAATTAGAATTATTTTGTTTATCTCAGTAGAGGAGGAAAGAAAAACCATGTCTCGTCTGGATGATGCATTGAGCGATATTCGGTAGAAAATTTGTACTCACAAAAATGAACTTAAAATACGTAAAACTTAGCATTTTTCTTAGTGTTTCTTTATTTGTTTTTTATTTTATTTTATTTGGGATACAAACATATGTACCTACAGGTAAAACATAATATAATTAAAACTAATAATTAACAATAACATGCCTGCCATCCAACTAAATGTATCCACAGGTAACTTTAAACAGTTATAAGAATCTACTTATAATGTAAATAAATATTTGTCATCTTAAGTCTGCAAGTTTTTGAGTTCCTTTATATATTTGTTATATGGGGTGTTAAGCTGTTAAGCATATCTAAGCTATTAAATTTATAATTTGACATCTGTTGAGATGAGACGAGAAATTTGGAAGGGAATATCGATATCTAGGCGTTTACAGGGCTTATGACCTGTCATTGGCTGGGTTAAGTGGCCACTTGATGTATTACAACATTCCCTATTTCACCTAGTATTTGATATCCATATCTGCCAATATATAGACATAGACAGAGAGTGTTCACATGTGAAGCGTCGCGCCATTTTATTGTATATAGGCAGATATGGATATCAAATACTAGGTGAAATGGGGAATGTTGTAATACATCAAGTGGCCACTTAACCTAGCCAATGACAGGTCATAAGCCCTGTAAACGCCTAGATATCCATATTCCCTTCCAAATTTCTCGTCTCTGTTGAGATGTCAAATTGTAATTATTAGCCCGTAATGGGTGAAATCCAGTTTTTGTCTACAAGTATTTGGACACACTCAAAATGTTGTTTATTAAATTTATCATCAAATTACAAATTAGAGGAATCGTAGAATTTTTTCGGTGATTTGTTTTAACTTTAGATATATTTGAAAAAGGTAAGGCAGTCTAGTTGGTCTGGAAGGGACACGGAATATTGTCCCGGTCGTGTTATTCTAATAAACTTTTAGGAAAATACACAGTTTCCAGTGTTTGCACTATAAAATGGCGAGCATTATCATATCGACGTCGACGGGAAGGAAAAAGTTATCAAGCGACATAATATTTATATACAAATAATAGGTAAATCACTCGGCGTCTGTAAAGCTACTTAATAAATATGATTTTATTTTAACGCTCTGTTTAAAATTCGCCAAAAAAGACACGTAGTTACATACATACATACTTTGTACTTTGTGCCTTCACCTAAGCTTCAACATAACAACCCACCACGGCCAAAATATATGACTGCTTAATGTTTTGTTAACTTACCAGCATGCAAAAAGCCGATAGAAACAGACAAAATGAAATAAAACAAACAAGAACGAATTCCAAGGCAAATTTACTTGGAAACTTGTAAATATTGATTTCCCTTTTGTTTTTCTGCGTAAAATATTTTACAAACGCGTAGGTACTTCGGGCGTAGGAAAATGCCGGTTTTATTTCCTGATTTTACTGAGAATAAACCAAATTCGCCGATCTTCTTCGCTCTTGACATTCGCTGGCTGTCGGTAATAAAGTTTCATAAAGGCTCTTAAGACATAACACCATAATACGTAACTAGTGCCTACTGGGACAGGTACTAGAGGCGGATCAAGGTATTCTAGTGCTTAGAATAATAAATTCACATTACATTTCATATTTTATTATGTTTAAACTTCTTAATAGGATTAAACAGCTTGAAACGAGCAAAATATCGAATCTGTTGTCTGCTTTCCTTCGCATTGTATTTATCATCATCATACCATATCCGCACCCTATGTGGAGCATATGGAATCCACAAACTGCCTCCAGGCCAAGCGATCGGCCGCCAGCTCCCGTGCATCCTCCCAAGTCAAGTCCACGTCCCGCAGCTCTGACGCAAACTGCCGACGGATCGTCAACAGTGGACGACCAGGACGCCGAGAACCTGATGCCTTGTAAAATAGGCAAGCATGGTGGCGGCTCTCGGGAGGCATACGTAGTATATGGCCTAGCCAGCCAAAACGCCTTCGCCAGATGATAGTAGATGCAAGGGTATTGTATTTATGCTTAAAATAATATATTATGTATTATTATTATTGATATTATATTATCTACTGAAAGGTATAACAAATTATGTTGTTTATAACTATAATTATTATAATAAATATATCTGAACATTTCACAATAATGATGTTAAAAGTTTAAGGCTTTATTGGTCCATGAAAACCTTTATTTTAGTATTTATCTATTATAATAACTACTTAAAAAACTAGCTAAAATGAAATTAGGTATTTAAGTTACAAACATATTAATATACCTAGATTTGTTTACATGTTTTAAAATTGTACTTATAAGAAAAATGAGCTGATGATTTTCTCAACTAGATTTGGTTAGGTAATGTCGTGTTTACGATATTTTCTATGACGCCGCCGCGTATTATGATACGAGTGTGCCTGGATGTTGGTACTCAGAAGCCGAGGAAGGCCTTAAAAGACATGCCATAGTCAACTAGAAGTACTTTAAAGTAGAAATATGAAACGTCAGAATAATCGACGTGCGTGCACGAGAAGATAATATGAATGTGGAGGAAGCGAAGGAAGTAATGGCTAAGATGCTGTACTCACGATACGGAGGTTCCGGATTCGATTCCCGATGAGAACAAAAAAAAGTGATTTGTTACGGGACCTTGACTCATATCAATTCATTATTTTTAGTACTTTCACACAAACATCATAGTAGTTACGCAGAGAACATCATAGTCTAAGCTTAAATCGAGAAGCGCACAGTTTACACCCGCGCTGTGTAAGCGGGTTTCCTGCAAGGCATCGAACCCTCATCGGAATGAAAGCATTTGTTCGTGTACATAACGTAAATTCATCCGTATTTTTATCACACTAACAATCTTAAAATAGCGGTTTAGCTTGTTGAAAAAATCGGTAGAGTTGGCTGGACTGAAAAAAGACTCAATAGTCTTTAAAACAGTCTAGGGAAATGGTGGGGCTTTCATTGTCCATGACGTTGTTTCTTTCTGTAATTGGGCCTCCTGGCCTGTTGAGATGGTTAAATCAATTTAAAAATAAGTGTACAGAGCCGCGCGGTGCGGTGTTTTATTCTCTCTCTGCATACCCCTTCGGTAAAATGCGCGATGGTTAGCCAATCAGTCAGCGCCGCGTTATTTTCGTCGTTTTCGGCAAATCTGGGGCCAACGCCCGATTGCCCATCCTCGGGCCTACACTGTCTGGCTGTCAGTTGTTCTGTACAGGAAACACAATACAGAAACCAGTTTCGGTAAATTAGTCAGCTATAAATATATCTGCACCGCAAGGTTGACAAGTAACCACGTGCTCGGGTACCGAATTATGACCGAAATCGAATATTCATGAAGCATTCAAATATCTAATTTTATTTTACTGATGTTTATACAGATGAGATAATATAAAATTATTATTATGCAATCTTATAGGCGATAGATGCGCGATAAATCGATCTGTTTATTTTAGTTTATGAATTTATGAATCTGAATATCGATAATTTTGTGAGATTATTAATAATCTCGTTTACATTCAAGACGAATGTAGCCAAAACGAAACTGATGACAAACTTAACGTCAACACGGATGGAAAAATTCTACCTGTGGAAAAAGTCGACAAGTTTATCATGGTCACAAAATCACCATCGGCAGAGACAATCAGACCAGCGAGGTGGATGGGAGGATAAATCTCTCTTGGGTGGCTTTTGGAAAGCTAAATTCCACATTCCGAAGCTCCATTGCCAACTCGCTCAAGACTCGAGTATTCAACCAATGCATTCTGCCCGTCCTTACTTATGGCGCGAAAACAATGACTCTGACCAAGCAATCCTCCCATAAGTTGCAAGTTGCACAGAGGAGCATGGAGAGGATTATGCTTGGAATAACATTAAAAGACCGAAAAAGGAACGATTGGATCCGACGCCAGACAAAGGCCTGCGACGTGGTGTGCAGCGAATTGCTTGGTTGAAGTGGAAATGGGCCGGTCACATAGCCAGAATGACGGACGACAGATGGACGAAACGCGTTCTGGTGTGGAGATCGAGGAACCAGAGGCCTCAGGGACGTCCACCGATGAGATGGGTGGACGACATCAGGAAGTCTGCTGGAAGACAGTGGATGGGGACGGCGCAGGATCGGGAAGGTGTGGGATAGGAGGAGTGGGGAGGCCTATGTCAGTACGAGTCGCGACGCGGGAGGCCTATGTCCAGAAGTGTTAACTTCGGTAGTTCGTCGTAGTCTTATCAAACGCAATTATTGGATCTCCCATATTGAGGTTTTAGCGAAGATTTTTCTTACACCTCTACGATTATCTACATAGACCAACTCTGCAGACAAATCCTATTCGTATTATAATGTGACCTGTATTATACAGGTGTGTAACAAAACTCGATGTACAAGCGGAAAACAAGTGAATCGACGTCATATTTGGAGTCGATTTTGTAGAAATTTTTTTTTTGATAAAACCCCTAGTTTTCGAGAAAATCGAGTTAGAAGCGGTTTTTTTCTAGATATTTTTTTGCAAACTGTTGTCAAATATCGTTTATTTATCAAATTAATACTTTCCACAAATAAAACAAAATAAAAAACAGCATTTTAATATGATTTTGTACAATTTTACTTAATCTGCGGTACAAATGAAAGCTTTAATGAGAAGAAATTTTTTTTTTCAAGTCCGATTAAAAAGTCATATTACACCATTTGATTCCAAATATGATGTAGATTCATAAGGTACTACAAGTTTTTGTACACCATGTATAATATTAAATTTTGCACTAAAATCTTAAAGATTTGGCATTTTATTTGGATATTAACAATAATTCGGTTTAGCCGGTTAATACCGTTACGATCACGCAAAATGTAAAACCATTCGCAAAAAGAGTTGTGTCTAAGCGACATAATATATGCAAAGGAAAATGATACCAAATGACATGATAATACCATATCACTAGGTATCATTTTCCTCTGCAGATATAATGTTTATTTTTCCTTTCCACCGTCGATAGATTTCATTTACAATAGGTACTTTAGGTATTATTATTATAGTATAACCGATTACGTGTTAAGGCTGTATGTAAGTCGCGCGCTTCTGTGAGTTGCATGTTATACAAATGAAAATTCAGAGACCGAAGTCCACTATCGGGATATCGCATCGGCTTGATTTTATCTCCCACGCAGGGACGTCATGAGCTTGCTTAGCCCAGAAAAATATCTCAATACTTACTGCAGGACCCCTCCGTTGTGGTGCTCGCGGGGGGAGTACGCCACCACCCCGCCCTTGTCACCGCCCCCGACCGTGATCTGCACATCCTTGCTGTCCGCCATCTTGTCCTGACTCTAAACTCTGCCGGCAGATGGCGCCTCGGTCCAACACTCGATCTGCCCGCTATAACGAGCCCTTTAGCATTTTTATTGTGAAATTAAACACTGACTTTGTTGGGCTTTTTTAGATTTAGGGTTGCTTAGTACACATGACGATAATCTGAAACAAAAGAAAATAAAAATCATTAGATTTAATTACAGCATCATTATAAACAACTGATCAAAACACACTGCATTGGTTAACTATTACTTATGAGTACCCTATGCCCTATGCACCATGCCGCATTCAACGTATGAAAGCTGTCTGAAGATCGGATGTTTACTCGGTTAAAAACTGCCGCCTTTATAAAGTTTGCATCACACCTATTCTCCTCTATGGCTGCGAATCATGGCGCCTAACCAGGGCCCAAAATAGCAGGCTCCTGAGTGCAGAGAATAGATGTCTTAGCGGTGGTTTTTGTCTTTGTAAGGAACACAGAGGTGAAGCAACGCATGCAGCAACCCTTGTTATCTACTGTCATCCGGCGAAGGCGTTTCGGCTGACTATGCCATATACTACGTATGCCTCCCGAGAGCCGCCACCATGCTTGTCTATTTCACAAGGCATCAGGTTTTCGGCGTCATGGACGTCTACTGTTGACAATCCGTCGGCAGTTTGCGTAAGACCTGCGGGACGTGGACCTGACTTGGGAGGATGCATGGCAACTGGCGGCCGATCGCTTGGCTTGGAGGCAGTGTGTGGATCCATTGAAGATTAAGTCAATTGACTCAATCTCAACTTGTTAGAGCGAAACAGAAGATTTCACTGATATTAGAGCAGGTGGAGGTTTAACAAATTTAATTTAAAATATGATATAAATCACTGTAGTACGATATTGTTTAGGTTTAGCGTAAACAAAACTGCGTGTCATGACTTCAACGTGTTATATTAACAAAGTTTGTTATAAAGCTGTTGACCATTTAAAACTATAACAAAAACAGTGGCGATGTCCCTTAAAACGTTATTGTATAAATATGTTACTGTAGAAATGCTGTAGGTAGTGAAATTATAGTTTTTCGCGATGATAATCAAATAAACATGACGTGCTATGAAGGACAGTGAAAAAATCATTTAACAATTCTTGGTAATGCCACTTAAAAAAAAGACATTAAGAAGGATGCAAAAGAAAATCGGAAGAACTTTAATGATTTTCCATGATTTTCACGCATTTTTTTCAGAATTTATAATCTAAATAAAACCAAACCGAAAAGTCGGAAAATTATTTTATAAGTAAACTATTAATCGAATAGAAATAGGATGACTTACAGATAATATAAGTTAATGTTCAGATAATCGAGGAAAATATGTATTTTTTTGCACAAAATTAACAAATATTTTGATATCTTCGTAAAACAAAGAAAACTAGACATTTTCGATAAATGTTCTTTTATTAAAAGCATTTACCCTTACGTAGGTACTTTAGTCATTATTCAAAGTAGGTACCCGATAAATGAAAAGGTTAGTTCCTACTCAGTTTATAAAATTTAAGGAACACATTCTGATCTCTATTACGTAATCAATCATTTTATTGCTTATTCATAATTAAAACATAACAGATAAAAATTTGTAATTTATTGTGACATTTTATTTTTCCTACAGTTTAACATTATTTGACACTGAAAAATAAGATATATTTCATTTAGAGACATGCCATGTTATCATTGATTTCATATCAGTTTAATGCAAGTTTGATTCCCAAATGCCTTATTAATAGGCAAGTCAAAAATTTATTTCCCTGCATTACAAGTTTTATTTAATCGTAAAAATTTCTATAATCTTTTCAACCGTGTTACACTTGGCAAATACACCTTAAAGCACGCAAATAAGCACACCTATAAACGAAGTTATGAAATAATAATAAGTTGTTATAAATTACGCAATAAACAAACATCACGAAGAAAACTCTATAAGCTTTATATAGAGCTTTTGTTTCAACGATTCGACCCACGTAAGAGCTGTAAGCAAAAAGCATTCTGTTTTACCATTAATTCCCATATCCAGAGCTCATTTTAGCAAAACTGCCATGAAATTACACTGAGTGGCCCAAAATTCTTATCATACTCTCTTCTGCTGCTGCAGAAATAATATGAAATAAATATTACTCGTAATTTAAGACAATACGAATGTCTTTTTAGTGTAATTATTTAATATTGGACTGCACTTTCAGTCAAAATACATAGGATATATCAATAAATAGCGTGACCTCGATGCATGACAAATTACAGAATCCAATCTTATTTTTTTTCAAACTACAAACAAACAATACATTTCTGTCAAATTTAAAATCTTAGTTTGATAACGTATCTATGTTATTTAATTAATTACTACATACCTATTTAAATCTAAGTTTAATAACGTCAACCGAAAAGAATAAATTATTTGTCAGACTTGTCGACATTTTTATTTCATTTATTTTTAATACGATTGAAGAGATAATCAGTAATAATTGTTATAACATACTTTACTGGTAATAACAATAAAATCCTACATTTGTATACGACATTGTTGTAATAAATTTATTTAAATTATGCATTGTCTGCCTGACTGGATGCAACAATTGCAGACTTAATTTAAATTACAGTAAGTAATTACCTTTACAAAAAATATCAATGTTTTAATTCTAAATTTCGTAACCTAACTTTACTATTTTATTGTTGATGTAAAAAAAATGGTGCTAAGAAATTTTTAGGTATCCAATATTCCACGCAGAGTAAGAAGGGTGGTTGATGTTGGTGGTAGTAATATCGCGTGTTGAATTATTTTGGTATTTACACACAAGAAACTAAGCCTTTGGAACAACCCATGAAAATTCGTGGAAAAATTCCGTCAAGATTAAATTATTTGCGTATTACGTAGAGATTATACAATTTTAATCTCACGTTTATTTCATATCTCGCATCTTTGAGATTTTCGTTTTGGAAATTTATTCAATTCTTTTTGTTTTTTATTTTAAATTTTTTTATTGTTTCAACGCCCGTAGGGCTTTTACATAAACATTTTTGAAAGTCACACAGTAGGTTGATACATGCCAAAATTACAAACAAAAACGAAAATAAAATACATACATATTCATACATAATCAATTTGGCAAGAAAACTAATGCTAAGAAAAAATACAATATGATATCAAATAAGCCAGTTATAAATTGTACAGAAAATACAATATAAAATTAAATGGATTACTGAGTGGAAAAAAGTAATACTATAATTAATTACGAATAAATAATTCAAAGCTTTAAAATTTAAAGTTCAAGGTCATTTGGTATCAATACTTCTCTATTTATTCATTCCGTTTTTTCAACTACGACCAAAAAAGTTATTAATGAGTAATTATGTACTTTTTTCATCAAAGTTCATCACACCGCACAACTGACATGATATACGCAATCTGCCTTCGGCCTGAACTAAATTATTCAAGTTTTTTTTTTATTTAAAAAGATTTTTAAATATTTAATAAAATTTATAGCAATACAAAACGCATTACTTTTAACTCGTATAATCATTGCACTTAACATTATATTACATCGAGAAGCAACATGAAAAGAGGTTAAATTAATGCAGAAATGCAATAGTTTTATGTCAATGACAAGTGTGTGGTAATCTGCGCAATAATGACGTATCATATTCAACTACCCAACATCGGGGTTAAACTATTTTAATAATCGCTATTATAAAAGGTACCTACTGCACATAAACGTACAAATTATCCAAACGACATTATCGTGTTTACGCGGTGATCTCATGAGCTGTTGCTCGATCACAGATCACTATCGACTCGGTAATAAGCGACGTGATAACGATTTCTTACCCATGGATGTTTAACGTTTTCGCGATCACAATGGAACACGCGTTAAAAGTTATCTATCTTATTCGCACAAATCTTCATTCAATCTTTCTCGAGTGCTGTATTGCATTTAGCCGGCTTTCGGCAAGCCAAATATTGAGAAAAGCAGTCGACATAATAAACAATCCGACATGCGCGTTGATTTGACGTTTGACGTTCGGCCGCGATATCGCGTGCTCGGCTCTGCTCGGCTCTGCTCGGCTCTGATCAGCAATGCTCGGCTCGGCGAACGTGGTATGAACGTATGTTCATTGTGATCGGTCAAATCGTTAGCGTTAGCACGTGGTTAGCACGTTTTTAACTACGTCGATAGTTATCTGTGATTGAGCTCCTGGTATGTAATTATTTGCTCTGTAATGAATATTGATTGATTTTATAAAACACAAAGCATATTCACAAAGTCTATTAATAGTTATTATTGACATCCCAACAGAGAAAGAGAAACTCTGGAAACGACGGTGGGTTATCTAGGCATTTACAGGGCTTATGACCTGTCATTGGCTGGGTTAAGTTTGAAACTTGGAGATAATAATAAAATAAAAAAAAGAAAAAAAAAAAAAAAATTGGCCACTTGATGTACTACAACATTCCCCATTCCACCCATCATCTGACAACCATACATGACAAATTTACTATATATTTTGAATTTGTGCAGAAGCTTCCACATTTGAGTTTGTTTTTCGTCAATTTTCAACATTTTTCTGTTGAGAAAATTGTTAAGCATTTTTGGCAATCAATTTTTATTGGTGTAGGTAATTAATAGTGCTTAAAACATATTCTCATAATTTGTGGACGCGTTGTTTTGTTCGTAAATAACTGGACAAAACGTTTACAAAATACAGGGACATCAGTTAACTGGCCGATAGTCCACAGGTGCTATTGAACATTCAATGGCTTTGAATGTAACTATTCAGTCAAATATTATATATATATTAATTGAAAATAAAACCACCTATTTTACCAATTTAAGTGATAGATTGTCCCTGTAAGTTGAAAATCTGCAATTATGTCGATAAGTCACTATGGCTATGAAACGTATTCATTGCTAAAAGTTCACAATTTTAACAAAAAAAAGTTGAGTAAGAATACTGATAGTTTTTTAATTGTCAGTTAAGAAGAGAGTACCTATGCAATTTACATAAAATAATAACTGAAAACTTGTTTTAAGCGACAGCGTTTTTGTTGAAAGCAATATATATTTATAATATTGATGTAGGTATTATAGTTGATAAATGCATTCTCTTTGTCTTTAGGTGGTAGGCTTATCAAAAAAGAAGACACCTCTTACTAAGTCATGAATACATAATGTGTTTACTCACACTGCGTTTTTGGTAAGTATACCTGAGAAAAAAAAGATATAATGTCACTGACTTGTCATTTACATAAGTAATATGATCAGCCATACGCTTCAGTACCAGTTCAAGGTATCACACAAGAAATATTAATTTGTAAATCACGTGTAAATAAATATTTCATGTTGACCCCCTTCGGGAATCGAACCCGCGATCATGCACGGTAGCTAAATGTGCTAAGAGGCGGAAAAACTGACTGTCTAGAAACTCATCTATACGGAAACCCCTAACCTGCAAATTATTATTATTCAACAAACTTCTTTGTTTGCATTTTTTCGCACAGAAAATCTAATTAATAAAAATTAACCTTGGTCAATAAACGATTATTTTTACATATACTCCAGGCAAAAATCAGTATGTACATACATAGCGATGCTTGTGTATGTATATGTATAGCGTAAATATGTATTATTAAATCTACAACTGCACTCAGATAATAATGAACCATTTTCGTATTTTTAATCAAATTAAATATTATCAACATGAAACGGACGAATAAAAATTACAAAATACAATGTTTAGATAATATTTTTAATGTCTCTAGTTACGCACATCATCCAGAATTTTACACGGATATGTTATTAATCTCCTATCTCAATGCCAGAAGGAAATAATAATGTTTTATAAATAAACAAAGCTCTTCGGGCAAGAATTTCAGAGAAGTGGCGTTCCATACTTGAAAAATACTACCGTGTATGAGTCTAGTTACCACTCACTACGTCATCAATAGGCATCTTCGTCATCATTATACATCTACGTCACACGTTTCGTGTGTTGGCCTATGTGCTGGAGTCTTTAGACGGTGGGATTTTATAATAAATGGTGTTATGAAATTAACCCTAGGAAGCGTATATTTTTTAGAAAATTTGTATGGAAACGCCCCTCCTGGTGAATTCTTTTTCGAAAGCAGATATTAATATTTATCAACAATGTTTTGGCGGGATTTAAAACCTAGCATCCACGCAGAGTTAAATGGGGTAATTTTGTGATTATAATAGATTATAAGTACCCGTTGCCAAATGGATTGTTGTTACCATGTTTCACTTCATTAGCTGATGCAATTGATAATGCTGTGATATTTTTTAAATGTATTTCTATCGACAAGAATGGTAGAATGTATGAAAAGTAATGAATTTGTCAGTGCAAGACTTATGGCTGTCAGATTCAAGGTCGGACTGACAAGATTAGCAAAGAGGAGCTGCAGTCCTTGGTCACTAATGTTTTCAATGTGTGCAAGGAGAGTGATTTGTTAATGAATGTGGAAAAGTCAAATGTGATGGTTTTTGAAAGAAATGTGAATATGACCGTATGTAATATTATAGTAAATGGAAACAAATTGAAGAATTTGTATATTTGGAAAGTATGTACCAACCCTTATGTATGTGTTGGAAAAAGAAGGATGAAAGTAGACTGAATGCTGTTGAAATGCGATCTCTCAGGCGAATGTGTGGTAAGACTATGTATGATAGGTGTACAAATATCGAAATTAGAGCAGAGTGCAAGGCTGAGATAAGCATTATCGACAAAATTAAGAAAGGGCTTTTACGTGTTTTGGTCATGTGGAGGGAACGAGTGATGAAAGAACGGCTAAAATGCAAGTGTGCCTGGATGTAGAAGCCGCGGAAGGCCGAGAAAGACATGGCTTGACCAAGTACGTCAAGTACTTGAAAGTGGTCATGTGAAAAGTCGGAATAATCGGCGTATGTGCATGAGAAGATGTATGAAATGTAGAGGAAGCAAAGGAAGTCTGTCAGGACAGGTATGGCGTTCTATCCTCTCTGCCTACCCCTACGGGGAAATGGCGTGATGGTTAGTTAGTTAGTTTATTTTTTGAAGTACCAAGCTTGCTTGCTTTACCAATGCACTAATATTTCTTAATTTTATAGTTTTCTTTTTTCCCTATCTGATAATCTTTTAGTATTATTCGTCAGTGTTGTAAAACTTAATATTGCTTACATTTGACGATCATTCACCATTAACCACCTGTTCTTGTATAAAATAATAAAAAAATGCTTTGCGAGATCTACTTGATTAAAGTGTTATTTTTAAACAAAGGTTAGGTTAGATTGGTGCTAAAGGTTCTAGCTTCGGTTGAGTAATTGAGTGGGTGGACGAAGTGATTGGAAAAAGAGGATTAATTAAGAAGGGCGCCACTTTATATTCTAGAGCAGGTTTATTTTTAGCTTTAATAATTGCATAAAAATCTTACAATTACGTAATACATAAAAGTAATGAATGATACGATATAATAAGTAATAAACATTTTGAATGTGTCCAAAACTTGCAGAAAAAAATTGGATTTTACATACGACTTGCATATTCAATTGCAATAATAATAATTTAAGAAATTTTTTGCAGAGAATAAGTATGGATATCTAGGTGTTTACAGGACTTATGACCTGTAATTGGCTGGGTTTACAGGCTATTTGATTCATTACAACATTTCCCATATTTATACATATGCTGGCAGATATGGATATCGATTACTGAGTGGAATGGTAAATGTGGCCACTTAACCCAGCCAATGCTGGTCAAAAACCCCGTAAAACCAAGTATCCATCCAAGTGTCCCCCTCAAAATTCTCAATTTTTGAGACTCTTTACTTTACTTCATTTCATTAAGTTTTCTACGTCAGAGTTTAATGTTTTCATTCAGAGATAAAAAGTTCCTTTATAGAAGATTACATTTTTCTCGTAAAAGATAATATTTATTATCTGAAATACAAATGTATATTTTTTTTTATTTCTATGAAAATACGTAGATACCTACAGTAATCAAATCATATACATGGTGTAAAAAACTCGATGTACAAGCGGGAAACCAGTGAATCTACGTCATATTTATAGAAATATTTTCTAATTAAATTTTTATTAGTTTTAGAGAAAATTACGAAGTTGATTTTTGTTTCGAGATTTTTTTTACAAATTGTCATTAAATATAATAATAATATTTAGTCAAATTAATACTTTTCATTAAGAAAACAAAAATAAATCCATTTTAATAAGAATTTGTGCAATTTTACTTAATCTGAGGTACTAATAAAAGCTTTTATAAGAATTTTTTTTATTTGTTAAGCTCTGATTAAAAAGTCATATTATTTATTACACAATCGACTCCAAATATGATGTAGATTCTCCAGTATTCGGGTTGTACTACGAGTTTTGTTACTCCATGTATAATATAGTTAAAATAGTGTGTACTTACTATTATTTTTAATTATAACAAAATGTTGCGGTCAGAAATTTGGCCAGAAACTGATTATGTAGGTACATAATAACTTATTATGATTGAATTATAAATATATAACTAATTAAAGTTAAATAAAAAAATACTTGGTGGAGTTCAGACCAGTCTGAAGATGCCCGTTACAGGGTGAAAGCGCTAACTGGTCAAAGTGGAAGTGTACCAAGTATTTTTTATTTAACTTTAATTAGTTATATATATTCATAATTTAATCATGGAATTCCACCAAGTCAATAAAAAATATAAATCAAATTATTATGATTAATCCAAGTAAAAGGGCTCCACCTTACATTCTAGAGCAGCTTTATTTTTAGCTTTGTATTATCATGGCTCCAGTCATGGGGTTCGATTCCTGACGGGGTCAATATGAAATGTTTATTTAAATATTGGTTTTACCTTCTAATTTTTCATATGTGATACTTTCAACTGACACTGAAGTTAAAGATTAATATTTTTTTTCTTATTTTCATTATTTTTATTTTATTAAGTAAGCAAATTAGCGATTCATAAACAAAACATACCATGACAAGAAATATGGAAATGTTAGATGAACTAAGAGATATTGATTTGTTCAATTAAAAAATTAAACAATTTCAAAAAATTTTAAAAGAAAATTAAAATCATTTGTTGGATGCCAAGGCCATGTACAATAATTTATATATAGGTCTATGAGGATATTTAATTCACGGGCTTTAATCAAATCGAAATATATTTATCATACAGTAATCTTGTTTTCAATAACAGTAATTTATTTCTGGATTTTTTTTACTATCGGATTATATCTGACACACAATATACTACCTACAAAATAATCTAAATCATAATAATCAATTAAATCTACACACATTGTATGTGATTTTTTAAAATTTTAATTTTAGATGAAGATTAAAATAATACACATAATAAATGCGTACATAATAATGCATATATATATAAATTGATGATATATATCTATTATGCAATGTTGTTTAATCAAATCAGCTGCAATAAAAATGATGGTTACAAATATTTAAAAATCTATAAAAAAAAAAAATATAGAAATAGCACGCTAATAGAAAAATAATAATTTAGAAAACAGTGGATTCCCTCATTCATCACAAAAAAATCTTATAGAAACATAAATTATAATATATAAAATTATATTATCATAAATTTATACAATGAAGATCATAAATAATTTATAATAAAGTTCTAAGTCCGGGTTGATTTTTGTTTAAATGCATCAAAGGGCATGACACTAGAGCATATTTTTATCACTTTTTTAAAAACAAGTTATTAAAATTTTAATTTTGATATTATTTAAAAAAAAAACGACACATTTGTACATAAGTCTACATTTATGACGTCTTTAAAAAAATTATGTATACATACCTAAGTAGGAATACTTTTTACATAAAATATTATTATCATATAATTTTTCAACGGAAAAATATAGATTTTTCATCATATTATTGACGTGTAAAATTTTGAAAGGTTTTTTTAAAAAGAGTAATATTAATATTAAAAATAGTAATGCTAGAATAACCATAGCTTTTAGTTACGTAAACCCTTCGATAAATTATTTTATTGTCGATGTGTAAAGCTAAGTAATATTTCTGTTACCAGGGTACCTAACCTTTATTAAATGAGCATATTATTTTTATATAGAAAATCAGACTTTAATGACGGTCTTTCTATGTCCTAATGATCCTTGTCAAATCTTTAAATTAATCACTGTTACTAGACAACACTTAAAAGGATCCACTCAATATTGTTGTAGTATTATGTATTCTATAGGAAAGCTAAATTCCACATTCCAAAGCTCCAATCCCAACTCACTCAAGACTCGAGTGTTCAACCAATGCATTCTACCCGTCCTTACTTATAAGCGATGACTCTGACCAAGCTATCCCTCCGTAAGTTGCAAGTTGTACAGAGGAGCATGGAGAGAATTATGCTTGGAATAACATGAAGAGACCGAAAAAGGAACGATTGGATCCGAGATCCGACGCCAGACAAAGGTCTGCGACGTGGTGGAGCGAATTGCTTGGTTGAAGAGGAATGGGCCGGTCACATAGCCAGAATGACGGACGACAGATGGGCGAACGCGTTCTGGTGTGGAGACCGAGAAACCAGAGGCCTCAAGGACGTCCGCCAATGAGATGGGTGGACGACATCAGGAAGTGTGAGGAGGATCGAGAGGAGTGGGGACGGCATGGCAGGGGGAGGCCTATGTCCAGCAGTGGACCTCAACGGGCTGAAGTGATGATGATTATGTATTCGGGAATTTAACAATTTCAACGGGCCAGGAGGCCAATAACAGAGGGTAATAAGATCACAAACACCCAGACTAGAGAAAAATATCGTTTTTCCTATCTTTGTCTAGCGCTGCAAAGCAATAAAAATGGCCATTTAAGCTTTACTTTTTAACATCCGCTGCGATTTCACCGGAGATATATAAGTAAATGTATAAATGTAGGAGCTTGTAAAAAAATAGATTTAATATTTTAGAAAATAATATTGTTAATATTGCGTAGAGTTTGTAAGGCCTGCCTAGTGACATATAAATAATAAAATATTTTTACAACAACAGAATTGCATTGCTATTGTTGCTAGCAAATGATAATAATTGGTATATTGTTAAGGTTAACTACTATAAGAATTATTATCCTTTTGTAATGTATAATTCAGACTATGATGATTTCTAAAACTTTGTTTTTATTATATATATATATATATATACCTATATATTTTTTAAAAAAAAACGAGCATGTGAGTTTTTATGATATACTCAAATATTTCAGTTTTGGAACTGCTTTCAAATAGTCGGAAATAACTGTGCCAGAAAGCAGGAAACAAGTTGTGCTGGAGTGTGATTCAAACCTAGAGATTCTAATCCGGA
Organism: Micrasema minimum; assembly: GCA_022494985.1. Lineage (NCBI taxonomy): Eukaryota > Metazoa > Arthropoda > Insecta > Trichoptera > Brachycentridae > Micrasema > Micrasema minimum. The sequence continues at coordinate 91,039 of JAGVSP010000658.1, forward strand.
GTCCTCGAATCTACCACTAGACCACAACCCGGTTCCGGTTATTATATACACCGTGTCCCACGATGAGACCGCGAAACTCCGGAGGGTGATTGTTCATGGTATTCTGAGAAAAAAATCCTTATAAAGTTTTTTGATCCGGGCATTTCCAATAATTAATTTTAAAAAAGTATTCATAAAAAGCGACGAGTGTAATACTGGCTTCTGTTTGAAGTGCTATCGGCGGCGGGGTGGCGGTGGGCGGGGAGGAGTGGGGGTCCGCTCTGGTACGCCTTGTACGGACATTCAAAATTCGAATTTCATATCTGAATCTTTAGTTTAATGTCAAAAATATGTGATTTCTTCGCGCTTATTTGTGCAGGTCACGTGGTGTGAGCCAGTTTAAAATTGACGGTATTACACGCGTGAATTTTTATTCATATTTTAATTTTTTAAGAAATTAGAATTGAGTTTTTTGAAAAACTTTATTAAGATTTTTTTCTCAGAATATCATGAATAATCACCCTCTGGAGTTTCGCGGTCTCATCGTGGGACACGGTGTATATGTCTGTATATTTATATTGTATTATTACAATTGAAAATTGTATCCGTAATATATTTTTAACGACTATGAAGGCACTCATTGAACTTAGAAAATATAAATAAAATGCCACTTTGAAGTAATTTAAAATCCCTGTAAAAGTTCAGTAAACTTAGTGTAGGGCCAGAGTCCCCGGAAGCGGGAAGCGCGGCGCGTGAGTTTGAGTGAAAATATGAGAAACTATGGCGAGAAACTATAACTAAGTGCGACTAAGGACAGGCTGGTAGGCTAGCACAGACACGACTTTTGAAGTTCCGGACATGCGATATCGCGAACTTCATTCATTACCTTTTCTTTGACCCCATACAAATTCTGTCGCAAAGTAACGAATGAAATTAGCGATATCGCGTACTGCAATTTGAAAAATATGTGCCTGTGCTAGATCAAACCATACTACCCCAAACAAGTGGTACTGAAAGTGAAAAGGTCTCGCTACTCGCTTTGCGGGAAGTCAAACCAGTAGCTTAATCACAGATGACTATCGACGTGATAACGATTTCTCACCATGGATGTTTAACGTTTTCGCGATCACAATGGAACATCCGTTAAAAGTTATCGATCGGGATTATTAATTTACCCCTTTAAATATGGAAAATACGCCAAAACTGTAAGTAAAGTAAAATAATTTAGTTTTATTGAGTTTTAATTGTTTGTGCAAAATTTATCATGCCATTTATTTGCTTTAAATCAATTTGAGACAGCAATAAAGATAAACATTTGTCAAAGTATGCCTTTCATCGGGGTAACTTAACAACTTGCCGTGCAGCTGTCAAAATTTCAAAACATTTTTTCTCTCTGGTTTGTAGAGTAAAGCGTAAAGCTGTGATTGGTTGATACGCGATTGGGTCACGCGCCTTCATTATGTATTGTCAAATTTCGCTTTTCAAAATCTATTTGATTTTAAAATTATTTTATTTAACCTAACCTATCATTAACCTACTGTATAAATTTCATAACCTATTATAAAGGATATTGCTTTTAAATAGCCATTTGATTTAAAATTATTTTATAAAACCCAACCTATCTTAACCTACTGTATAAATTTCATAACCTATTATCCATGGATTTAGCAATAGACTAGTCCTCATAAAAAGCACGGCAAGTTGTTAAGTTACACCCTTTCATCTATGGTGCTTGGCAACGCGACCGTGATATGAACGTATGTTCATTGTGATCGGTCAAATGCTTAGCACGTTTTTTTAAGCACGTCGACAATCATCTGTGATTGAGCTACAGCTTGATTTTGCCGCGTGCGATTTGTAGGCAAATTAAGCTATATGGTATGCATAAACAAAATAGCTGATTTTATTAAAAGTGATAGTAGTTAAAAATATTAAAATACTTCTAACCATATGAGATACACGAATTAAGTCCTACTCTTCTAAACGCAAATAAATTATGGTTTACGTTACTATGTCATGGATTAGTTTAGATTAGATGAAAATAACAGCGCCAACTCGCGTTCCATTGCCCGCCGAAAACACGCAAGACGCTCCTCCACTCTGTCCACGATGTATAGGTACTCGTGTATCTTCTCAGAATGAGGGAATCCACTGTTTTATAAAGTAATTTTTTTCTATAAACTTACTATTTAACTAAACAAAAAAAATATATATTTAATATTTTTTTATAAGTTATTGATGAAGATACGATTTTTTAAAGTTGCACATTTCAAATACCGCGCTAAATACCACTATGTACTAACTGCGTCATTTTTGCAGGAGTGACGTCATAAAACGGGTTTTTTAATGGCCATGGTATTTCTCCAGCCAGTAACAAAACTGTCAAAAATCTATGCAAACCTGACGCGGGAAAGCACCGATAAAATATACCGTCGACTCAACTGTCATATACTGTTAACAGCTGTTCTAGAGAGACTGAATGGCGGCCATCTTTTTTGCAATAGAAGCTTGTATGTAGATTGTATTCCATATTAAAATGCCATGGAACGCGGCTACGGGGGTTTAAAAACGGAAACCGGAAACACTACACTTAGATACAAGGAGTGACGTCATTGTTTTAAGATTTTGAAATGAATGCTGTTTTTCAACATTTTTTATTTAATTTTTGCGTGCGTTTTTGGGATATTTCATCCCAACTTCAAAATGTTTAAAATATTCGCGTCTACACGAAAGCATTTTTAAAAATTTAATTCCGGCTAGCATGGATTTCCTCATTTCGTATACTTACGAGTATGTAGTATCTTCTTATTGTTACTTGGGAACGAATGCAATAGCGTTTGTTGATAAATTCAACATTACGTTCCAGGTGGTTATTATCCTCAGTTTTCAAACAGAAATGGACGGCATGAACTGTCATTTCTTAGAATTGGTGTAAACCCGTGGAGTTAAGTTACCTGTATTTTTCAATTACCTACTGTAACGAGTATTAGACTAAATCAGTTCGTCACTTGCTAAGTTACTATAATAACGGAAAAAATACTAAACTATTAAATAGTAACTAGAATACTAAAATATTAAACGGTCCTTTTTATAATTTTTGACCACATAAAATTATAGTGAAATGAATATTACTAGATTTTCTAGGCTAAACGAATAATATGCTATATAACTAATACGTAGATTTTTGTTTTTCCTCAAAGTAATTTAATATAATATATTATATCTCGCTTATTTATTAACCAAAATAAAAAATATTTGCACCTATCACCTTGTAGATTTTCATTTTAATCTATAAGCCAGCAAAAAACCTTGACAAAGGCCTGTTGGCTGGCTGTAACATTGATTAGAGTTACAATAATAATGCTTATTTAACAAAACAAACTCTCATTAGATTTGGGTTTATCATTTTTTCCAGTGTATACCTACCTATTGTTAGTTCGTTGGAACGATAGAACGTTTCGTTAGGGAAGACCTTGGCGGGTAATTTTGGATCCGTGAGGTCATCAGAACTACCAACTGAATCAATTTAGAAGATATTTTTATTGGGGTACATAGTACATACAGACACACTTACATAGGCACAAGAACACAAACAGAAGTTTAAAGGTTTTGTAACAACCTTTAATTCAAATAAGAAATATCTATAAAATATTTAAAAATAATAAAAATTTAAAAAAAAGGCGGTCTCCGTAATGGTAAGATGCTGCACTCACGATACGGAGGTTCCGGTTCGATTCCCGGGTGACACAAAAATTCAAAAGCGATTTTTCCCCTCTGTAATTGGGCCTCCTAGCTTGTTGAGGTGGTTTAAAAATTATTATACATTTTTTTAAATCCTCTATTCCATTTCCATAAATAGTCAAATAAACAGCCAGACTCTTTTTTGTGTGAAGTACCTATATACTGTGCAAAATATTATATGGTAAATAACCGCTGGCTGCCGTAAAACAATGGCCTACTAAACATAGGACCTGTGATAGCCCATCACCTACCGAACACAATGGAAACAGGAGAGCGATCCCAAAACCAAACAAAAACCACAAAAGGTTAAAATATGCGATATCTATTTTTGTTGGATCCAATACAAAATGGTTCTCGGTAGTGAAATCACGCATACCACTTATCGTTTTTCAATCAAAAGGGACTATACAAATAAGAATATTTGCTGTACGAGTATTTACAATTATTGAATCACTAATATTGTAGATAATAAATAATAAAAGCACTTTGTTTTTTTTAACCACTTATTTTTTGAGTTTTTTACCAATTAGTTTCGACAACACGTTCAAAGTGTTTTTGTAATTATTTTTTATAATATTTGTTGTATTATTAGAACAACTGATGATGTATCATTGGTATCTACCTGCCGGTATCGGTCTTAAGGTGTAGAAGTACGCGGGATATCATGCATGAGGTTTCGGGTTCGATTTTCGATGGCATCAATTGAAATACATAAAATATAACTACTACTATATACTATATCTATAGATAACTCATGGTAAAATGCACGGTTCATGGTTCCATCGCTCCATGGTGTACTTAGCTTCGAGGCAGTTTGTGGAATGCATATGCTCCACATAAGAAGAGAAGGTGTGATGATAAATGATGCGAGTCATATTTCTCATGTTAACCTATCTGAACTGAACTGTTTACTATTTGTAACAAAAAATACGTTTTAATGGGATTTTTCAAATAAAAAAAAAAATCATAAATACTTTGGGCCGTGGTTGAATGAATGTAACAAATTCATTAGCTTGGTGTACTAAAGCAGTGCCCTATGCACTATGTGGAGCGGATAAGGGGGAAAGTAGTTCCAAGTACTTAACAGTAGTACCTTAACGATCGAGAAATCGGTGGTTTTTGGCATTCGAAATATTTTTTTCTGATGTAACTTTTTTGATAAATTAATATGGGCTTTATTTTCAAGGGTTATACTGGTCCTAGTTTCAAAGAAGACGTTTAATTCGAATTCCAAGATGGCGCACGCAATTTTTTTTATAATATAAACATGGATATTCATTTTGGGGTTATTACTTACCTACTCATAGTGAAAATCTTTTAAAAACTCATGTAATTTATTTTTAAATATTTGAGTTTTCTGGAAAGCTTTTGTACTAGTCATTTACTGCTCTCAGAAATAAAAAAAAAATAGGAAATAATATTTCAGATTTGTGAATTGATCATAATTAAATATTTACTTATTGATAAGTTAAAATCATTCTGAATCCTTTATTTAAACAATCGTGATGATACATTTGAAATCGATTGATTATAGAGGTTCATCATGGCATGCGTAATAGATAGATCGGCAGATTAATTGAAAATGCGCATGTGAATTAATAGAGAGGTCGTGCATAATATACGCATTATTCTTGCCGAAAATGTGTTTTATGGGAGATTAACTACCGCAGAGCAGCTATACTGCGATCCATATGACAGAAGAGATACACATCGTTAATGTGGAAAATGGATAAAGTGGCTTTAGTAAACCAAACCTTTTAAAATAAAATAATGGGGTTCTTCCAGATAACATGAATATTCTTAACAACGTTATAAATATTTACAGTATATTTTTACAATTCCAACGATGTAAAACACAATACTGAAAAATTTAGTTTTTATTAATAGATTTATGTTCTAAAAACACGAAAATACGAATGATTTTTAGCTCCCGTTATACGCTAATGATGTCATAACAATACCCTTCCACCATGAAAGGCGTAAAATTCATTCCGTGGTAAGCGCCTATATTGCTGTGACGTCACACCGCATGCGCGCCAAATGGAGGATTTTGCGAGCGATTTAAAAAAAGCGCTATTTCAAACCGCACTAGAAAATTCATATGACTTGACTATGACTTCGTAAAAATTTTAAAATAAATCCCTAGATATTGTAATTTTTCAATCAATTTTTAAGTAAAAAAAAAATTGGAAAGAACCCCATTGTATGAATCCATATGAATATTATAAAATTACAAATGGTTTGGTGAGCCTACTTAATACTACTTCTACTACTTTCCCTTATTCCGCACCCCATCCCATGGTGCATAGGGCACTGCATCGGTACACCAAGTGCAGTGTTTCTTGATCATTTAATCACATGATGATCAGTTATACGCTTCGGTACCAGTCCAAGGTTTCACACACCAAATATTAATACGAAAATCACATGTAAATAAATATTTTAATAGTTGTGATATTAAAAGAAACTCAAAACGTTTATACACAGATTTACGTTTTTGCCCTACTTTTCTAAGAAAACAGAATTTTATCGTGAAAATGAGGTTGGGATATACAAAAACCTATTTTTAGTTTTGTAAACAATACGTAGACAGAAATATAGCACAACTCGTGGAAAATTCACCATTTCCGTTTCGTGTCGCTTAACACCAACGAGAATTACGGCCATTACCGAAGCACACCAAATTATCGATTGCCTAGCCGAACCCAAACAACCAGAAACCTAATTTGAAAGCATTTTTTTTATAGAGCTATTATATTCTACGGAGTTAGCATTTACTATTTCCCACCCTTAAAAGCTTATTCAACGTACTGCCTTAGTGACAGCTCAATAAAGAATTTAATTTGCTCCCTTACATATTTTCCTGCTTTAAAAAAATTGAACGATTGCTACTAACACCATTCTAACAGCATTGTGTTTAAATTTTGTCTACCTAGTTCTTATATATTTTACATATAAGTATATATCTTTTTGTAATTATGGAAGTTAAAAAGACTTTACAAAGCTTATGGTCTATCATTGGTCTATCAATTGCTTAACAGCCAATATTCACATATCCAACTAACTCACTAACCATCACGCCATTTCCCCGAAGGGAAATATGTATTATATATTAATTTCATTATATATTTCACATATCCATTCGTGTACATTTTTAAAATATATTTTTTAAAGAAATTAGGCAATCTTATGATATTTGCACATATTTCAATTTCTAAATACTATTTTCAATAAAGCCTAAGCGGCTTGTGCTTGAAAATGGGAATCGAGTCGTGTCGAAGTGGGGATTCGATCCGACGATCTTTGGACTCAGAGACCGCGACGCTACCACTGGACCACACCTGTTTATATTCATTAATCTTCGATTTTTTTGTAAATTGTACTCGTATAATATGTACATATTATAGCTTTAGTTCTGTTCGTATTTTCGCGTGCGAGTTCGACTTGTAGACAAATTACTGGATTATACCCATTCTGGGCTTATATAAAATAATATTATTGATATCCTAACAGAGATAGAAAAACTCTGGCGTTTACAGGGCCTTTAAAAATTAATTTTCACAGTTTCTCTGTTGAGATATCAATAAGATAAAATTTTATATTAAAAAAAACATTATTATTTATTGTTTTCTAATTGTGGTGGAAGATTTTTCTTTTATTCAAATACCACTGTGCATTCGTGAAAAATTACATTGATGCATTATATGTACATAAATACTAATTATTGCTCGTACATTTGTATGTGGGTACTTACATTATTTACGCGTTTTAGTACCTACTTGGATTTATTGCATAATTCAATAATGGGTTATTGCACTTTCTAATGTTGTGTAATAAATATGTCTGGTTACTCGGTAATAAACAGTTGTGGATTTCTACAACAAGACAACTAAATTGTGTCGGCAATTTACTTGAGAAGAATCAACATTCCTACATTTTACACACAAATCAAGTAATAATAATGTTTATTTTACTCAATGATGATTATTTTACATAGATAGGCTATTTTCTTCTGTTCTTGTCTTGTCCTAGTCCTAGGAAGATTGAGTCAATCGAATCAATCTCAACTTGTTAGTGGGAAACAGAATGTTTAAATGTATTAGATATAGTTTTTTTTAGTGTAAAATACAAATGGAACATAAATTTTTTGACAGCTCTCTTTGAAATAGCTTGTCTATTGTTAAGTTAATAGGTCTATAATTTTATTTCTTATTTTATAACGCGGTCGATTGCTAGTTTATTATAATAAGCTCAAAGCGAAAGCCGTAAAATTGGTTTTTTTTACATATTACCTACTTCTTATTATGGGCAAAATAAATTGGTATCTATTATGATTATTGATCTATTTTACTTTAAAAATATATAATTAAATAATTTTAGAAAGTTTCTCATTATTAACACTTTGAAAAAAATTGCATCTACGTTTTGGACATTTAAACTACTAATTATCACTACTACTTTTTTCTATCCGCTAATGGTGCAATTAGTTGGGACACCAAATGCACAGCATCTTGATCATTTTATTACACAAAGGTAAGCCTTACGCTTCAGTTCAATCCAATCACACATGAAATATTAATATGAAAATCACATGTAAATAAATATTTTCATGTTGAATCGAACCCGCGACCTAATGCATGGTAGCCAAATGCACTACATTATATTTGCACAAATTTTATTAGGTACATCATGAATCTCAAATAATATAAAAATGAATATGCACATGATGTCTGTCATCAGTCTGTAGAATGACTCATTCAGGACCAAATTATCGTCCCTGAAAAACTGTAAATTAAGCATTAACCGCAAACAGTCTCCTTTATCGCTTACGCATAGACGTTTGTTTGAATTTTGCATAAATTAAAAAGGCAGAGCGTTAGCCAAATAACTATGAGATCATTTACCCGTATATTCGGAATAAAAGACGCTGAAAATACAGTCTCCAACTAAAGTCACACATTATTACATAAAAGTAAATAGATAAATGAACGAAGATATCTTTATTTCATCAACATTTTAATTAAAATGCTTCAAAGTGAAGGGATATTGTTTCTTGTTTCACGTATTTTATACACAAGAAAATTCTGTTTTTATAATTTACCTCGCTCAATTTAATCCTGGTTAGTCACTCAACACTGAAAATTCACTATATTTTTGTTTCAAAGTCTCGCGTTTTATACATAGTATATCTTGTGTAAACTTCGTGTGTTTTTTAAATTAAAAATTATGTGTAAAACAGTGTAATTTACTAGACGCGAACAAAGAACGATGCGATAAAAATATAAAAACGGCCGTCATAGACCAACCTCCTTTGTCGACTGAGCGACTTTACTAACTGAACGCCGACGCCGAATCTGATGGGAACCGTTCCGAATGTACGGATACTGCGCGCCAGGTAATACATCGAGGGAAATCCAAACAAAGAACCTTCGTGAAAAGCGCTGGAAAATACACTCGATTGAAAATTCGATCCTGAAATAAATATTGCTATTTTTACTAAGTCAGTCAGTTATCATGAAAATAAGAAAATGGTGTGAAAACCTAATTTTTAGATGAGCTGTTGTAATCAGCTTTCAACCAGAAAAAATGCGTTTTCAAAAATACTTTTTGTATAATTCCGTGTATCTGATGCATTAAAAGTTTTAATATATTATTACGTATGCCTCCTAAGAGTTTTGCCTATTTTACAACACATCAGTTTCTCGGCATCCTGGACGTCCACTGTTGACGATTCGTTGGCAGTGTGCGTCTGAGCTGCGGGTCGTGGATGCACGAAAACTTTTCTGGCAGCCGATAGCTTGGCTTGGAGGTTGGAGACAATTTCTTGGAATCCATATGCTCCAGATAAGGATTTGATATGAAATGATGATAAAAATATATTTTTGACGGTTTATTCATTCATATTACATGTGAAAACTAAAAAGCGTTAGGTATTTTGGTAGATAGTAGGCAGACTGAAGCGTAAGACTGATCATCTTGCTTCATGGTAAAAATTATCTAGGTTCTCGGCACTTGGTGTACTCATAAAGTGCCTTATGCACTATTGGGAGCGGATAATGGAAAGTATAGTTTGTAGGTAGGTATTTGTCAATACGTATAGTAACTACTTAAGGAAAACGTTTTAACCTAAATATATTATGGTTTATGGGTTCAGTTTCTAAGGTTTCAAGTTTCAAGTGTTCATTTACTTAAAAAAATTATTGATTTAATTTGAGTTTTTTTCTTTTGACGCGTGTGCTCGTGACTCCCGGTGAAAGTTTCCACGTGTGGATGGGTGTGAACAGCTGATGTAAAAAATTAGGCCTCCCGCTCAGACCACATCGCGGTACAACATATATACATATAATAATATATGGATATGTAGGTATACTATACGATACACACTTGTACCTACAACGTGCTGGGCAGACCTAATATCCGTAAAAATTAGATCGCTATAAAACATAATAATTTTAACTTTATACAATATAAAAATTTGGAAAAAAAACGATAAATACTAGCATTCAACGATCTTACGAAAAAATAGCGTTCAGAACAAAATGGATGCCATGCTGTCTAATATAATTTATACAAACAATGTACAATACTGGATGCTTATTTAATATTCATGTTACGTTCCAGTTATAATGTTATAATATTTTTTACATACGATGATTCATAAACTGAATACGTTCATGTAAGTGAAAAAATAAAACAAAAGTAATTAAAACGCAGTTATTTTGTTATTATTAAGCGAACTTGTTCTCTTTCCCTTATCTGTAAGTAATGGTGCGTATGCATAGGGCACTGCATTGGTACTCCAAATAAGTAATCACACTTACGCTTCAGCGCCTGTCAATTGTTAATGTATGAAATATTAAGAGAACAATTACATAAAAGTGCATTCACTTTACATCTATTAGATATAAAATGCATATTTATATTTTACATAAATATTATGTGGTGCTTGAATGAACAATTGACGAAAAATCTAAACTGCACTACGATAAACAAGTATTTAAAGTAGTATTTTTATTGAAAGTTAGTGACAGTAACTTCCAGACTTTAAAAACAATAATAACTAGGTTGTGTTAATTTGGGACAGTCCGTAAATAACCATTTATAATCCTTCTAATATTTATCACTATTGCCTCTACAAACAAAATGAATTTAAAAAAAATAACTAAAAATTTATTATTACTTAATTATTATTACGGACCTAATAAACTATTTATTTATTTGGTATTTTTTACTAGTGCATAAAATATAGGTAGAGTTTTTATCATTATATAATACCTACTCGTATTATATAGCAAGTGTGCGGATGGCCTTATGCTGCGAAAAAGCAAATATTTTTAATCAATTTTGGACCAAACTATTATTTTTATCCAGTGCTTTCTCAGTTCACGAGCACCGGCGGAGAGCGAGACAACACGTCATCTCTCCCTCTCTCTCTCTCTCATCGATTTTATTCATGCTGCCATTTCACTCGCACGTAGAGCTCTGTCCCTCTCTGGAGACGAATCGCGCATTGCAGATGTCGCTGGGCGAGAATCATGAATGCGTATCTACCGTGTTATCTGGCGCTGTCGATAAAAACAAACAAAAAATCCATGACAAATTCAAGAGTTTAATATAATTTTGAATCCATTTTTACAACATTTACTAATTGAACATGTTTATCCAAAATTGAATACGTGATTATATAATTTTTCAACGAAAATGGTCAGGCATGTCTACAATAAACCTACACTTATGTTTATCGTCAGAGAACGGTAAATCGTAAGTTATTTTCCCATTTTTCTAGATTTATGATTGGGCACCTGACTATACAGGGTGTAAGAAAATTGATGTACAAGCAGGAAACCAGCGAATCTACATAATATTTCGATTCGATTTTGAAGAATATTTTGTTTCTATCTGACCCTTAGTTTTCGAGAAAATTGAGTACGAAGTTAATTTTTTTTGCGATTTTTTTTAGCAAATTGTTAATAAATATCATGTATTTAGTAAAATTAATACTATCCATAAAAACTAAATAAAAAACGCGTTTTAAAAAGAATTTTGAGCAATTTTACTTAATCCTCGCATACTTATAAAAACTTTTGTGAGAAGAAAAAAAAATTTTTTCAAGTCGGATTAAAAATTCTTGTTACACAACTCGTCTACAAATACGATGTAGATTCACCAGTTTTCGGGTTGTACTATGAATTTTTTTTACACCATGTATGTAATGTAAACAGCGTGATTATAATACTATTTAAAGCAGAAATTATTATTATTTTTTTTTTTTTAAATCATTTTTAGAATTTGGTAATTTTACTAAGATACTTAAAATATTCAATCAAATGTTACCCCTATTTGATTTACGGTCGCATAATGGTGCATAAGGCATGAATCGGTAGTCCGTTCAACATGAATAAATATCTTTAAAAAAAAAAACTAATTGTCCATCATGATTATTTGTGAGATTTGTAAAAAGTAAGAAAACAAAGCTCTGCCAAGAATATGGAATGTAAAATTCGATAAATTCTACATTTAAAAGTAATTTTTTTAGTTTTTAAATAAATCATTTTACAATTTGACATCTCAACAGAGACGAGTAGTTTGGAAGGGAATATGGATATCTAGGCGTTTACAGGGCTTATGACCTGTCACTGCCTGGCATATTACAACATTCCCCATTTCACCTAGTATTTGATATATCTGCCAATTATCAGAACTTGTATATATACAGTGAAATGGCGCGACGCTTCACATGTGAACACTCTCTGTCATCCATTGAGAAAATTGCTAAGCATTTTAGCAGAAACCTTTATGATTGCAAGTGAGATTCTTACCGAATTATGTCACCTACTAGGAAATTTTATCAAAAATTAAATTTTATTAAAATATTTTTTTTAAATATTTATATTTTAACATTATCCCTCGAAATGCAATTAATGCAACCTATTCCATACAAACATATTGACTAATCTAAAAGTGAATACCTATATGTGCAATTTATTCAAACGGATACGAGTTCATAATCATCTTTACTGCGAGTGTTACATGTTAGAAAAGTCAGGACTAGGAGCGTACCGTGGTATGAGTTAGGTTACCACCCCTACCTCTAGGCTGGGTGTATTGCTAGATGGTACATGTTAAGAGAGTCTACTTTATAGCGTACAAGCGTGGTGTGAGGGGTAACCATAACCATCCCCTACCTCTAGGCTGTGTGTATTGCAGTGTTTCCGAACCTCCCGATTTATCGGGAGATCTCCCGAATTTCAATTTTATTTATTCATTAATTCTTCCGTTTTTAGCCTGAAATTTCCAGTCCAGACATACCGAAAAGACCCAGAATTCTCCCGTTTTTATGAAAACCGAGGTGAGGCCAAAAAAAAAAAATATATAAATGTTGAATTCAGTAAACCGGTATTGCGGGTAATATCCCTGCCGAGCAAATTCGGAATTTCTCCCGATACCTAAATTCATTTTTTTTTTCTGTTTTTTTACACCTCGACCCGGGAGCATATTTTTGTAACATTTTATGGATTTTCATTCAAAATTCAGCAAAAGTTGCGTCGTTTATGAATGTATGAATCTCCCTATTTCTCCCGATTTTTAATTGTGTTTTCTCCCGATTTTGAATTTTAAGTTTTGGGAACACTGGTGTATTGTCAAGTTAGTGTTGCATTCACTCCACCCTCCCCAGTAGAAATGGACAACCCCTAGATCTAAATAATGCAGGGGAGGCAATGACCGAACATGGAGGTTCACCACTAACTAAATTCATATAAATCATATAATGTAAAACATACATTTTTAATCAGTAAAATATAAAAATATAAAAATAAAATACAGTAGACCCGCGGTAATCGCGGTTGTCCGCCTAGTGGTGTAGTGGTAGAGCGTTGTGCTGCCACGCATGAGGTCGCGGGTTCGATTCCCGATGGGGGTCAAATGAAATGTTTATTTTAATGTGATTTTCACATAAAAATATTTCATACCTTCTGTAACAAATTATCTAAATTCACTGCACTTGGTGTACCAATGCAGTACCCTGTGCTGTTTCTTCTTCTTCTTAAGATAGACCTAAGGGTTTATTATTCTTATTCTATGCTGCCTCTTGGGATATCGATTCCTAACTGTCCCTCCATCTTTTTGCTTGTCGTCCAGGAAGTCGGCGACCAGGAGGGCAAAGATGCATCACGGATTTGGCTATTCTACTATCGTCCATTCTCTCAACGTGTGCATGCCAGTTTCTCTTTCTTTCTCTTCCCCACCTGACAACATCCTATGTTGTTTGTTTTATATAAAAAATAATGGCGGATAGTATAATAAATATATAAATAATAATTAATTATATAATAAATAATTAATTAGTCTACTCCGTTGGCGTTGGGGCTAATTAAATTCAATACAGTTTCTTTTCATCGATTTAATTTCGCTTTCAGTTATGGTTTGGCCATTATTGATACTCTCTGGTATAGGTAGTTCAAATTCCTTCCAAAATGTATTGCCTACCTTCACCACATTCCAGTCCGTTTTGTCACCTGTTTTACAACTAAAATTCAGTCTCGAATATTCGCTCAGCGCAGCAACATTGACCTCGCAACATCCGTCCTTCTCGTGAACCTGATCTTCCTTCGTTTTATCCACCAAAATACCCTCGTGATACTCGCCATCCATCTCCAAGCTTCCCAGATTTCCAACTCCCGAAACCCCTCGACCAAAAGTGAGAAAAGTGTGCTGTGCCCTCGTTTGTGTCCCGCCGCGCAGTTCGACGTGGTGTTCCAGGGTATTCCAGGATACTTCGCCCTTCCTGGTGGTCCTTCAGCTTCATATCCAGCCCTTGTTGAGTCCAGCTCTGGTAAGTCATCTTCCATTTTCCGATCCTCGTTCGGACGAAATTACCAGAGAGTCTCATCGTGGCGGAATCAAGCAATAATTTATAAACAATTCATATTACCTATAAGATTGAAGGCAATCTCAAGTCTTTACGATTTTAGTATTCGAGTAGATAACCAAAGATGCTGACTTAGTGTTATATGTAATAATTTATAAACAATTCATATTACCTATAAGATTGAAGGAAATCTCCAGTCTTCACGATTTTAGTATTTGAGTAGATAACCAAAGATACTGACTTAGTGTTTTGATTTTCATGAATAAATAGCATTTGAGATAACAACTTTGCTTCGTTTGTAAGCACAGGTTAAAGCTCTTTCATGTACGCAGTCTTGTAATATTTGCACGTATTATGTATGTAATTATTCAAGTCAAGTAGCCTAGGTTTGATAATAGAAATCAACATTTGGTGGGGTGGGGATTGTATCCGAGGATCATTACAGTCTAACTCAGAGTCTACGTCTGACAGATTGTCATCAGGAAGCGTCCAGGAGCTCAATCACAGATAACTATCGACGTAGTTAAAAACGTGCTAACCACGTGCTAACGCTAACCATTTGACCGATCACAATGAACATACGTTCTTACCACGTTCATACCACGGTCGCGTTACCATAGATGAAAGGTACAATAAATATCGTGGCTAAACGTCAAACGTCAAATCAAGAAAGAAAGTCAACGCGCGTGTCGGATTGTTTATTATGTCGACTGCTTTTCTCAATATTTGGCTTGCCGATCGCCGGCTAAATGCAATACGGCACTCGAGAAATATTGAAAGAAGATATGTGCGAGATTCAACCCATCCTTTGAAATGAGCGAAGTTGAATTTCGTACGTTATTCAATCTCGGGAAATGGCTCGCGACTTGATGCGCTCGTTTTCTACGCATTTGAGGAGAAAAAAAGTGCGTAGAACGTCTTGAAAAAACGTAAATATTTTAAATTTTGACATATAATATTAGGTGTTGCCAAGCATCAGGTTAAAATGTCTCAATATTAAAAAATAATCCCGATCGATAACTTTTAACGCGTGTTCCATTATGATCGCGAAAACGTTAAACATCCATGGTAAGAAATCGTTATCACGTCGGTTATTACCGCGTCGATAGTGATCTGTGATCGAGCTACTGGATGTGCTATATTGCCAGGTTTGCACATAAAAACTGTTTTTGAAGTTTTAATGTAGTGTTTTTTTAATATTATTGGTTAATTACTAATAAGAGACACCGTGACAGCGCGCAGCGGCCATCTCACCGTACGTACTAAGGTATAAAAAATTCAAACAAATCATTAATGAAATCTTTTATTAATTTGTCAAAGATAAATAAATTATTAAAAAAATAAAACTATACAAACACACTTCTGGTCAATATCTAAAACGTGTGAAAAAAATCATTGCTCTTTCGCTGAATTCCAGGGAGAAAACCGAGGACTACGTTTGTATGAAGAAGCGGCCGAGGGTTACGAGACAGAGCATTCTCTAAACATGTATGTTGACCTAAGTACTAGGAATTAGTTAGATGTAATTACGTCATCAACTCGCAGCTGTTGAATGAAGTCACCGATAGCACTATTATTTATTAAACATAGCCTTACTTTGTGAGTAATCTAATACAAAGTACATGTAATAATAAATATAGACAAAGGAAAAAGGAGCACAAATAAAATGTACATGTGTAAATACGTGTGTACTCACGCTATCAGTACATTTAGGCCAGAGCCATCGTTAGACTTACTACTACGTTCCCTTATCCGCACCCGATGGTGCTTAGGGCACTGCATCGGTAAACTAAGTGCAGTGTATCTTACAATTTGACATCTCAAAAGAGACGAGAAGTTTGGGAGGGAATATGGATATCTAGGCGTTTACGTTTACATTGGCTGGGTTAAGTGGCCACTTGATGTATTACAACATTCCCCATTTCACCTAGTATTTGATATCCATGTCTGCCAATTATCAGAACTTGTATTTTGACTATTAGTCATTTTCATGCCACAATCGCTGATAGCACTATTAGTATTTTTAGGAGTATTTTTTTATTAACCAAAATCTAGATGGTAATCTTTATTATCTCTTATTAAATAATAAAAAGTCAATAACATAAAAGAATACAAGCTTCTTAGTATCAATATCTCGTTAACAATTGTTGTCAAAAGTAATTTATTAGTCTGCCTCATAGCACAGTGGTAGCGCATTTGGCTACCGTGCCTGAGGTCGCGGGTTCGATTCCCGTAGGGGGTCAACATGAAATATTTATTTACATGTGATTTTCATATTAATATTTCATGTGTGATACCTTGGACTGGTACTAAAGCGTAAGACTGATCATCTTGCCTTCATGTAATAAAATGATCAAGATACACTGCACTTGGTGTACCAATGCAGTGCCCTATGCACCATCGGGTGCGAATAAGGGGAAAAAAAAAAAAAAAAAAAAAAAATTATTAGTACAACAACTCAGCAGTGGTATCATAGAATATTATTTCGTCGCGAAATGCACCTATCTACTTTTCGGGATTTGGTTTCTACTATGGATAGAGTTTTACCTACATAACTACCCACAAGGAGGTACAAATTTTCAAAATCTTGTTTTCTGCTGTGTACTAACTTAACTGGCTTAATAATAAGTTTTCCCATAAAGCCTTCTATTTTTATGCAATAAGATTAAATAATATATCACATAAAAGAGATGAACCATGGTTAAAAACTTAACTGTTACATATGAATTAGAACTCTCTTCAACTGCTTTAAGTCTAAATACCTACTGTGCCAAAAAATATTAGAAATGCAATTGTTCAAACGAAATATTACCCAAAGCAAATTTTAAAATGCATTGTAATTTGTTGTAACTTTTTTTCCATTCCTTAATATTCCAACCAAAAAATGTATGGTGCCATTTTTTTGTTGCTTCTTACCATTTTTATTTTTTTTAGTGCTATTATTTTTTATATTTTTTTATAATGACTATTATTATTTTAATATTACAAAACGGTTAAGTAAATTTGTAACCCGTGCCGTGGATGCAATCTGGATATGTGTTTTCTTTTTATTAATTTCTTGACAACGGTTGATATTCTGTGGATATTTTCAGCACAAGTATTTTTTTCATTGACAGGTAGAGCCACAATGATTGTGTTTTTCTTTTAGTGATGCTAAAATTACGATATAAAAACACTACATAAACTTTGTAATATATATGCTATTTATACCCTATCGTTTTACGACGGTCATTTGGGGGTTGGTACTTATTTATACTTATTATACGTAATTTTGTGTATAGAGCAATAAAATAGGAATTCTCTAGCTAAATACATCCCCTTCTAAGCCTAATTCACACCCTATGGTAAAGGATCAATAAAGCCCAGATTAAATGAGTACCTAATACCTAATATATGTGTACGCATTAGCAATTTTCTAAACGATCGAACTCAAGAGAAAAATCTATGAACTGTTTAAATAAAACACTTTGTTTTTAACAATTTTTTTTTAATAAATCTCTTTTTCAATTTAAAAAGTATGTATACCAAATACATACACTTGAAAAAGAGACACGCGTTGTCTTGAAACCTGTCGGATGATTTATTAATAAATAGTTGTTGAAAACAAAGCGTTTTATTTAAAAAAATTATAATGAAAAACTACAAAGTGATTAATAGAAAATATTTTTTAAAAAAAACTTAACTTTTGAAAAAATATATGCATATAATATCATTGTGCAATGATTCTATGATTTTGTGGATAAATGACGATGCGTTGTTTCGTTATTTGGGTCTAAAGGTCTGATGTACATTGTATCAGATAATAATCATTAAATTTGTATAACAAATGTATGTTTATAACAATCTGCTTATTTCTGAAAAAGGTGCAACCATATCTATTCAATCAAATTCAATAAAACAAAATGTTTTATCATTATACTGACCTTGTACCTGGTAACAACATATATTTATTTATCTTAGTGTTGAATGGAAGGATAAAAATTATAAAATGAATTTTTAGGTAAAAGACAATAATATGTTACAAAAAAGCACACTTTAAATAAATTTATAAAGTTGCTCCATGAACACAGTTACACAGCATAAAAAAATTAATCATATGAAGAAAGAATATAATATTAGGTAAATGAACCTTATAAAATACGTATTGAGAAAGAAAAATAAATTTTAAATAAAACGTTGAAATTGCAGCATTTTGACAATAAAATAATTATGATATAACCACTCATCTGATCACTCTTCTATATACATGGTGTAACAAAACTCGTAGTACAAATTTTTAAAAAACTGGTGAATCTATATCATATTTGGAGTCGAATGTGTAATATGACTTTTTTATCTGAGCTTGAAAAAAAAATTTTTGGACAAATTTATATTAAAATGTTTTATTTATTAAATACATGATATTTGATGACAATTTGCAAAATACTTCGTACACAATTTTCTCGACAACTATGGGTCAAATAAAAAAAACATATTGTGTACATCGGGAAACCAGTGAATCTACCTATTATTTGGAATCAATTTTGTAGGATTAAATTTTTTTATTTGACCCTTAGTTTTCGAGAAAAATGAGTACGAATTTGAATTTTTTATTCAGATGAATCATCATCATCATCATCATACCATATCCGTTTCCTATGTGGAGCATATGGATTCCACAATCTGCCTCCAAGCCAAGCGATCGGCCGCCAGTTCCAGCGCATCTTCCCAAGTCAGGTCCATGTTCCGCAGTTCTGACGCAAACTGCCGACCAGGACGCCAAGAGCCTGGTACTTGCATAAACCATTTTTCTGAAAAATAAATTATTATTATTCTACTGAACATATTTCCCATAACTGTACTGTTTAAATGTTGCAATAGGTAAGCCTTGATCCGGCATAAAACGGTTTTCCGAAAATTTCAGATAGGTACTTCCAATTTTAAAAATCTTGATATCTAGGAACGCGTTTTACTACATATTAATATGTACAACAATGTAACCTGTAATCTATTAATTACTTTTTATAAGATACTAGTAGGTACCTACTTACCCATATATTTACACGTGTTAACATTTATTATCTGTATTTACATTTTAGATAAATAATTCAATTAATGTATGAATGAATGTATGAATGTATGCCTGCCTCGTAATATAGTGGTAGTGCATCTGAGGTCGCGAGTTCGATTGCCGTAAGGATCAACATGAAATATTTATTTACATGTCATTTTCATATTTATATTTCATGAGTGATACCTGGGGCTTGTACTGAAGCGTGTCACTGATCATCTTACCTTCACGTAATAAAATTATCGACGTATAATAACAAGGTATCATTCCTATATTATAAAAAGTTAGATAGTGGTCAGATATTGTAAAGTCTTTTTACTGACTTGGCCGCCATTATATAATAGATTTTTTTTTGTAAATAAATAAATAATATTATATTTAATATAACATTGATTCAGGTGTGAATTAAACAAAGTGTCACGCGATTTCTTTCAGCGTTTAGTGCATCTGCATAACAATGCATCATAACATATTAAACAGTACCTATACGAGGTTGTATTTTATATATATTATATTTTATCTGTTTTCTGAGAACCCTTTTGATTTCTACCAAGGCAAAATAAGTCTGTTTATTACCCAGATCATTTCCATTAGTTTGCAGTTTTCGGTCCCGTATAAAGCGCGCATAAGAATAGCATGTTTCTATTTTTTTCGTATGTCGATATATTGAAGTTTAAAAAATCCAGTTTCAATGAAACAGTACTGAAATAAAATCACATTTATGCGATTTATCAAATAAATGTTGACTTTTTTAAATTACTACACTTTAGTATAAACTTAGTGCAAGTATAAGATTTGTTAACACTATGAGACAGTTTTTTCATGTTATTCTTTTAAAATGCGTTTTACTAATGTATAACACATAATATATTATATTGTATTCTATTACATATTCTTCATTTTACTTCACGAACGACTTACAAAACACTTTTTATTTTTCATTGGTCTTATGTCAAATTATGTCTTATGTCTCTATTCATACGTTCTGGGTGCACGTGTACTCGGTTTTGCACCGGAAACAATATTGGCTATATTCGTACCAAATTCCAACTGAGTCGGTCGATGTAAACGAAAAATTTCAGTCCACTTGTTCAAACAAAGTTATCTGAAACTGAAAGATTGCGGGAGTAAGAAAAACTTGGTATATTTTCAGGGTTTCAGTTAACAGGGCTGAAAAGTTTCAGGAGCTTAGTGGTTGTGTAAAGTCTGATCGTATACTACGGCTTATGCAAAATACAAATGTCAAAGTATACTCAAGGTACTCTATAAAGCCTTGAAGTATACTTATATGACGTAATATCTTAGTTTTTAAAGTTCAGATTTATTTTGTAAAAAAAAATCTTAATTAAATTGGTACTTTTTTTTTAATGAAATAATAATATTATAATGCATAACAAAATTAGTGCAAACATGATTGTTGAAGGCTGCTAGATGTAAAAAAACGAATGCGATAAATTTTTTTGCACTCAAATTTTTTCAAATTTATTTAGGGTTAAATGTAAAAATATATGTGTGAAAAATATTAGTGTATTATATTATAGCTAAATTGAAAAATGCATAATGTTAGGATAAGAATAGTGAGGTAAAAAAATAATGTGTAATGTACATGAATAATATTAGTCTATGTAAATTATATATACTACTTAATAAAATATATAAAATTTTTTAAAAATTAAAAAAATATCATTTTGACATCTTGGACTGACGTTTAAGGATAAAAGTGACTTTTTAGCCACCATTTTTTTGAGTCTATACAACAAATATTTTAGTGTATCTGACGAGGTAGGTAATCGAGCGGCCAGCCGGCGGATTATATTATTACGGACGATATCTTACATCTTGCCAACATACAAAACTATTAATCTTATTAAAAAAGTTTTCTTAGAAATATGATGCTTCAGAGTTAAAAGTACAATAAATGATCTCTAAGCTCACTGAAGCGGTTTATTGATGATAAAATGATTCTAAAAACAATGACTAGCGACTGAATATTAATGAGGTGACTCAACGGAATAACAAGATTTGCACTTTTCCTAGAAATAGGGAAGAAACAAGATTCCTGCTATTAAAAAAAACTTTTGGTTGTCTGTAAAGTCGGTTTACGGACGATAATTTTACGTGATAACGTCATAAGAAAACATTGATGAATAATAGCATACTTTTATGAATTGAATTGAATTATTATTAATAAATTATCATTATTTTCTATAGTACAAAGCAGGAGTTAATATTGAAAATTTCAATTTTTTCCATAAATTATAATTTTTTTGCACTCGTTTATTTCACTTTCACTTTGTAGCTTGTGTGCTGCTGCTATCTCCCTTCTACTCGGACGCATCGGCCGATGGGAGTAGAGAGATATATGCGTCACAAACCGAATGCTTAGGCCGATCGTGCCTCTCTATCGCTTGTTCCGCGCTCTCGCTTGCACACTCGGCTCAGGCGGAACGTGACAATGAGTCATGCTTTTTCGTGTGTGCAGCCGGCGTTCATCGATTTATTAGACGTTATCACGTCAAAATTAATAATATATTTAAATGTATACATTTGAAAATATTTGAATGTATACAAATACTTGTAGACAAATTACTGGATTATACCCATTAATAAAGATGATTGCCAAAAAATGCTTATCAATATTCTCAACAGATGACGCCAGCATAGAAAATTTCGGTTATGCGGAACGACGTAGACGAGTTCAATATATATCAGTTATACGAGTTCAATATAATCAAAATTTGTCAAATATATGGTTATCAGATGATGGGCGGAATGGGGAATGTTGTAGTACATCAAGTGGCCACTTAACCCAGCCAAAGACAGGTCATAAGCCCTGTAAACGCCTATATCCCCCACATTCGCTTCCAGAGTTTCTCTGTCTCTGTTGGGATATCAATAATAATCTATTTATTTATTTTTCATCGCCGTTATTGATGAAACAATCGTGCCGATACCAGATTTGTTATCATGTATCTCAAAATTTCACGTTTATGAAAATAATTTCGTTCTTCGATGTGGACCTGATTCTTAGTATTTTTCAATTTTTGATAATATTTCAAACCATTTAGGATTGCGGGACATTTTAAAAATATGATTTCTTTTTGCATTATTATGATGAATTAATCATTCAGCAAGTATTTGCCTACATAACGCCATGACATACAACATTCCATATTAATTTATGTCTGTAATATCATCAAGGATTCTTACTAGTTACAAGTTCTAACCTTGATGTAAAACGTTTATTATACTAGTAACCAGTAAATTACGATCTGCGGTTGTAATGATAATTAAGATCACAATTTACTAACATATCTATAAGACTCGTTTTTGTTTTATTATTATATACAGGGTGTCCCAAACTTATGGGACATGAAGGGGAAGTACCTTAAATATCGTAGATAGTGTATTTTGCTGAAAACAGACATTATGTTACTTTTAAAAGTTAGTAATTCTGCATTCATAGATTTTCTAAAAATTACTTGCTTCGTCTGGGAATCGAACCGACTTAAATGTCAAAAAAAAATCATCCTACTTTTATGATGCCAATCGAAAGAATAGCTAAAAATAAAAACTTTGCTCAAGTAACATAGTATATTTAAAAAAAGGAACAACGTAAAATGATTGAGTCAAATTTCAAGAAAGTTATTTATTGCCGACAACGAAGTTCGAAAAGTAGCGATATTATCATTCCAAAGATAGCATTGATTATTCGTAAATAAGTACCCACTTCATAAAATACTAACATAGTTTTCCTTATTATAAGTGCACGTGTAGATAAAATGATAAAACTTAGTATTTCAATATGTCCTCTGTAAGCTAGACAGAAGGCAAATTTAAAACAAAAATAATGTTGTTGTTAAATTTGAAAATGGAACAGTTTATGAGAGCGTCTGTTTGAATGCATACTTTTTAAAATATTTTAAAAAGAACTAAGTCGGTTCGATTCCCATACGAAGCAAGTAATTTTTAGAAAATCTATGAATGCAGAATTACTAACTTTTAAAAGTAACATAATGTCTTCTTTCAGCAAAATACACTATCTACGATATTTAAGGTACTTCCCCTTCATGTCCCATAAGTTTTCGTGATTTATTGCACTTAGCGGCACGCATAAAAAGCATATTATAAAAATAATTAAATCAATGACCAAGTTAAAAAAATACCCATGTGTTTTTAAAATCACTTGTATCGTGTACCTACTAAAACAATAGTAATGCGAGAGAAACTCTGCTTTGTTTAACGAATTTGATTTTTGGTGTTTATAATGATTTTATCTGACACAAATCGTTAAATCCCTATTTTGCTTTTGTACTGTGTTATATTAGAATTTTGGTATAAGTCATAATACAGTTAGTTAAACAATGGAATGGCATTTCATGGTTTGATGATTTTGGCAAAGGCTGGAGACAATAAGCATTTTCACACAAGATCAAACGGAGAAAAATTCACTGCTTTTCACATGTAGAGCAGGTGTGATGTACGGCGAATCTAGATATTTATAGATCTTGGCTGGCAACCAGATTAAATAATACCCGTTTCTGTTCGACATTGATTCACACTTCAAGTTTCTGTACCTGCTTACATACACATAAATGTTCTTCCATAGCAGAAACAGATCTCTTATGACTTTACACCTACAAATAATAATATATTATGTCATATTGACATAACACACGATGGGTAATCATTATTATTGAGGGTTAATTAAACTAATTTCAAGGTATTATATTATAGTTTATTTTTATTTATTTATAAAGTCATACATAACATAATACATTTATTAAGTACTTTAACTGTCTAACTAGGGTTGATACCCCGTTCTAAGACAGTCAAATATATGGCTTTTTAGTTATAAATACATTTTCATGTTACCAGTTACAAAATACAACATTTTTGGATTTAATCCATATAGTTCCACAGCTTTCCCTTCCTCCTCCACTTCTCCTGCGCCCCCCTCATCCACTGGATCATATTCCCATCTATAATTATCATCATTTTTAAAACGATAATTTAATTACGCATTTCCATATTTTGAAATGAAATAACGTTTTTTATCTACAAAGCAAATAAAATAACATACCAAAGTGTAAATGAACGATATGGATAATACTTTTTATTGGTAAATTGTGCCTCGTAACATGTAATACGAGCCATAGAACAATATCAAATTGGACAAACATAACAATATTATTTTTATGTTTTTTTCTGACCTTTTATACGATAGTTGATTTAGTGCGTGGGTGTTATTGAATCTACTAATGAAAAAAGGCGCCAAACAATATTATACCACTTTTCTTTTGTTAGTTTTTTTTTACTTGTAGGTATTAAATTTAAAAACTGTGAATTGACTACCTATTGAGAACAACAAAAATGATAGATGGCTTTTCATCATCATTCCATTCCATTTCACAAACTGCCTTCAAGCTAATCGATCGGCTGCCAGCTCCTTTTTTGAATTCTCACCGGGAATTGAACCCGGAACCTCCAGAGTCCAACGTCTTAGCCATAACGCTACGGAGGCCGCCATTTTAATAATAATAAATAGCAAAACGTTTTCTAATCGATTATTCTCACTTTAGTATGTTAAGTTTATGACTAGTTTTATCACAGCGGATCGTACAAAGCTGGATTCCTGACAGTTTTCACAACGTATACATGGATTTATTCCACAATACTCCTTATAATTTATTAAACATTTGTGATTCCGCGCATATCTTGTGTAATAATATTCAATAATGATTTCGCATCCGATACATAGTAACTAGTTAACAATAAAGATATGAAATATGTGCATAAATTATCTGTCATAACCTTTGAGTAAATAGTCGCAATAAAGTTATTGCAAAAAATAGGTATTTATTTATAAAATCTTATTTATTCTAAGTATGTTTTTAATAAAATATAATATACCTTTAATAATATATTCCAAGCTAAATGCTCTCGTGTTGTAAAATAAAAGTAAATATGAACATATTATTACTTTTATTATTTAAATATAATAAACCTAAAATTTTACGAAAAATAAACTAAATTTCTACATTTCGTAGCACGTGCTCAACATTTTGCGGCATTTCGGAATAATTTCAGAAATCGTGCCTATGGAATTGTATTAAATTTATACTTACGTAGATGCACGA
The DNA here is from genome assembly GCA_022494985.1 of Micrasema minimum. Classification (NCBI taxonomy): domain Eukaryota; kingdom Metazoa; phylum Arthropoda; class Insecta; order Trichoptera; family Brachycentridae; genus Micrasema; species Micrasema minimum. The sequence continues at coordinate 116,819 of JAGVSP010000658.1, forward strand.
ACAGCGCCCTCGAGATGATTTCTCACGAAAACGGCGCTTTATAAGTTGTCTATTTAGTTATTGGTTAAGTGGCTATTACGAATCGTGGCAGGTCATGTCGCCATGAGCAAAACAATATTAAACAACATTTTTAATGCGTCAAAATACTTGTAGATAATAAATTGGTAGGTATGGATATCAAATACTAGACGGAATGGGGAATGTTCCTACTACACACAACCCACCTAACGTCATAAGCCCTGTTAACGCCAGGATATTATATTCCCTTCCAAACTTCTCGTCTCTGCTGAGAAGATAATAATTTACAGGTATTATTAATATTCAAAGCTTTAACTTTGTGGTTGAACATTTCAATATTATGTTAAAATTTGTATAAAACCACTCACCAACATTTTTTATGTCTACCGGTTTCGAGACGTTACCCGAATCTTCGTCAGGACAAACACAACTAAACCAACATGCAAATACCACTATTTTGCATGTTGGTTTAGTTGTTTTTGTCCCGATGAAGAGACGGGCTATATCTCGAATCCGGTAGACAGACATAAAAAGCATAATATTATTAATGTACAAATTTCAATTAAAACATTAAAAATCAAACGTTATTTTTTTAGACAAGCTTTAAATATTTAGTATCCGCTTGTATTATCGTAATACTTTGAAGTAGTTTAGAAGAATTTATAATATCTGTAGCTCAAGCACAGATAACTATCGACGTAGTTAAAAGCGTGCTAATCACGTGCTAACGCTAACGATTTGAGTGATCACAATGACATACCGTTCAATACCGCGATCGCTGAGCCGAGCGGAGCCGATCTACGCTATATCGCGGCCTTACGTCAAACGTCAAATCATCGCGCTTGTCGGATTTTTTATTATGTCGACTGCTTTTCTCAATATTTGGCTTGCCGAAAACCGGCTAAATTATAATAAAGATTGAATGAAGATTTGTGCGAATAAGATATATCTCGGGAAATGGCTCGCGACTAGTATGCGCTCGTTTAATAATCCCGATCGATAACTTTTAACGCGTGTTCCATTGTGATCGCGAAAACGTTAAACATCCATGGGTAAGAAATCGTTATCACGTCGCTTATTACCGAGTCGGTACTGATCTGTGATCGAGCAACTGCAGTTGTACAGAGAGAGAGGTTTTTCGCATGGCTGATTACTAATTTCTAACTTCCTGCTAAAGTTTACAAACTCAGAACTCCATACAATGGTATAATTTATTTCATCATTTTAGTTTCAAATAGACATACCGTCATTTAAACCTACTCTAGGTACGTGAAAAGAATTACTTTTATGTAAGCAAAAAAATACATTAAAATATATATGAAATAACAAATTTTCTACAGTCTCCGACTGAATTATAATATTTTAATGATAAGTTTTTGTTTTTTATTACAGAATAAATAATAATTAGTCAGTTCTCTTGATAACCATTAGGTACATTACTAATATAATTACGAAAGTATTATTCGATGCGTATAATCATTTACTAAATAACTCGTTACTTATTAAATAATTACGTTTCAGGGATTGGAGCAGAAAATTAAGTAAATCAATGAAAAATAGTGAAAAACATTTCATGTAAAATAATTATTTCTCTCTCTTATCTGCAGCCAATGGCGCATAGGGCACTGCATTGATTCACAAGTGCAGCAAATCTTGATAATTTGTTACACGAAGGCAAGATGATCAGTGTTACGCTTCAGCGCCAGTCTAAGGGATCACATATGAAATATACCTACATTCAAATAAATATTTCGTATTGATCCCCACCGGGACTCGAATCGAGTTATCTAGTAAAAACGTTTTCTTCGTTTATGTACTTTTTTATACGGGCAATAAATTATGCGTCGGCAATTTACATCAGAGCTACGGTATGTAGACCTAAATAGGGAAAGAGCTGGTGGTCAACCTTTTGGTTTGGATTCCGAACCACGGCATATATGTTCCACATTAGGAGTAAATATGGAATGATGATGATGATGATTTTTAATGCTGATGTTGAAGTTTGCCCGCCTCTTCTCGTAGTGTAGTGGAGAGTGCGTTGAGATGCCATGCATGAGGAACGATTCCCGACGGGGCCAAAGCGCTAGACTGATCATCTTGCCTCCATAATAAATGGTTAATATTCATTGTAATTGATCTTCCAATTCAGTGCCCTCTGCACCATTGGTTGTGGATAAGGGAAAGTAGTAGTAAAAGATGTATATATTTTTTTTACCAATACGTACCTATATCCTTATTCTATGACGTCATAATAACTTTATACGGCACTACGCAGTTACGCACTACGCTACTCGTACTTGGTGAAGTTCGCGAGATTGTAGTTTTAGTGCTAGCAAAAACATTTGTTCAAATATTGTTTTTTACAGGACGCTAACAATTTTTTTAATTTAACTTTTCGACCGGTAATCTTTACAGGCAGTCTGCATAATGCCATCATTCATCTTATATGAAATTTATAGGCGAATCAAAGTTAAAATTATTGGTACCATTAATTTAATTAATGGTACCTTTCCTAAAAGTAATCATTCAGAAGTAATGCGTAAAGTTGATTGGAAAATAAATTGGATTTAGTGTTTCTTCTCAAAACTGAAAGGATTTTAAAATATAATAAATCGTCATGTTTGATCAGTCATTTCTAATTTTCTTCGACTGCTTTTGGTATTTCTGAAATCAGCGTTAAAAATATTTAAAGTATGCCTTGATTTTCTAACACCCTTCTGAAATTCTCGTCTAATAATCGCACGCTTAGGACGAAAACGACCTAATTCTAAATACCAATTTTTCGCAAATTCTTAGTAGAAGCAAGTAAACACCATCGTATTTGTTAATATCGATTTCTTCTTATTTTTTATAAGAAATTATGTACCTTTCTGTGTTAAAATAAAATGTAAAATAAATACTAAATTAGGTATAAAATTCTTTTTTCAGTCTTTTATGATGATATTATATCATTACATGCTTTTTTTGAGTTAGGTCGTTTTCTTCATAAAGGTGCGAAATTTTCAGTTTTTAGAAAATTTTTAGGGGCTTAAAGTTTTCCATTCTTTTGAAATTCAATTATCATATACACCGTGTCCCACGATGAGACCGCGAAACTCCGGAGGGTGATTGTTCATGGTATTCTGAGAAAAAAATCCTTATAAAATTTTTTGATCCGGGCATTTCCAATAATTAATTTTAAAAAAGTATTCATAAAAAGCGACAAGTGTAATACTGGCTTCTGTTTGAAGTGCTAGCAACGGCGGGGTGGCGGTGGGCGGGGAGGAGTGGGGGGTCCGCTCTGGTACGCCTTGTACGGACATTCAAAATTCGAATTTCATATCTGATTAAGTTTAAGTTTCAAAAATATGTGATTTCTTCGCGCTTATTGGTGCAGGTCAGTGGTGTGAGCCAGTTCAAAAATTGACGGTATTACACGCGTGAATTTTTATTCATATTTTAATATATTTTTTAAGAAATTAGAATTGAGTTTTTTGAAAAACTTTATTAAGTTTTTTTTCTCAGAATATCATGAATAATCACCCTCTGGAGTTACTCTGGAAATATTGGCTTTGTTTTTTCGGCCGTTATAATTCTAATTTTTTTTTTTTTTTTTTTTTTTTTTTAAATTTACAAAAACAACTTTTCTTTTTTGATCATATTATCGATACGTACATGTGATATTATAGTATTTTATACTGTCCATCTCGTAGTGAAAATGAATATCACATGCGGAATGCTTTTGGGCCGCGGGTTCGATTCTCGACGGAATCAATATGAAATATTTATTTTATATATTTCACATGCAAAATATTTCATAATTTGGAATGGCCCCGATGCTTTTTTAAGTCTTAAAAGACTCATCATTTTGTCTTAAAGTAATAAAATGATCCCTTTACACTACTGATTGTGATTTATAGTACAGTATAGCGGTTTCCACAAACTGACTCATAAAATAAAATCAATCTGGACAATGCTGTATCTTTTCTTCAGTCGTATCAAAGTACGACGCTTTTTTTTCTCACAATATATTTTTTTAATAATATGCCTCCTATCCCTACTTATCAAAGCAGTTGGCAGCAGTATCTACAGCTGGGTGCGCGCGCACTCAATTTGCACTCAGCAGAGTTCGCGTGTACCGAGGGTGAACCCAGACCCCAGACGGCTTTGGTCACGCTGGGAAACCATACCACGTGCCTAGGATTTAGAAACAGCCAAAATCCATCAACTCATCAAAAAGTT
>JAGVSP010000659.1:0-59829 GCA_022494985.1 Micrasema minimum
ATTGCAAATGCATTCTCTATATACAACGATGCATCTTTTATCTCCCTTTTGAAATTCATCTTAATTTTTAACGTTTTATTTGTATTTTTCCTAAACTGGACACATTGTGTTTCTTATTATGAAACTTATAAATTTACCGTTACATTTCACGTCATATAAATTTAAAATTATATCGGCAATTACTCCGTCCAACTGTTGTTGTTATACTTCTCCAGAATGAAGGTAATGAAGGTCTCGGCTTCGTGCTATGAGCTGAAGTAACAACACGCCGATATGACGTTCCTGACGGCCCGTTTCGCTCGTAAACAATCACTCCCCGCCCGGGCGGCCGAGCGGCGGGCGGAGCGATCTGTTACTACTCACTACACTAACTCGCGTCGTGCTGCACTTGGCGTTTCCTCATTCCACGTAATACTCAGGGGGAGCGACATACAAATTGATGAATTTTGTGAAAATAATGATACTTTGATTGAGGAAGGGAACATGTAATTTTATTAACTTCCTATAGATTTCTTTGCTTCGTATATTACAAAAATAAACCACGTCTTTTAGTTTTGCAGTGATGTATTGAATGATGTTTGCAACCAAAACAAAATGCCGCTTTTATAACTCCTGCATCACGCCTGTTCTCCTCTATGGCTGCGAATCGTGGCACCTAACCAGGGCCCAAGATATCAGACTTCTGAGTTTTGAGAATAGGTGTCTTAGAATAATTTTAGGTGTGCGGTGGTTTGACTTTGTAAGAAACACAGAGGTGAGGCAAAGGACACAGCAACAAGGCATCAGGTTCTCGGCGTCCTGGTCGTCCACTGTTGACAATTCGTCGGCAGTTGCGGGACGTGGACTTGACTGGGAGGATGCGCGGGAGCTGGCGGCCGATCGCTTGGCCTGGAGGCAGTTTGTGGATTCCATATGCTCCACCTATGTGGCGCTCCCTATGGAGCGGATATGGTATGATGATGATGATGATGTATTGAATTTTTGGTTCCGATAAAGACCGAGCAAATTACTATCCAACTTTTAATGACACGATTATCAACAGACATATGACGCACTCACCCTTACATTGGCAGTGCAGTTAGCGAGATTATGATTTGAATACAGATGGTTCCTCGGGACAAACTGGCTCTCGAGAGACGAAATCAATTCATCAATTTAGCAATTCATTCGTCCGTAATTATATGTTAATCAATCGTATTATAAGCGTCCACTGTAATGCATATTGAGTTATGTAATCAATTTATTTGAAAGACATCACAAAACAGGTTTGAGGAAAATCGTGGATATTTGTGATCTTGAGTGGCCAATGCACGATGGGGGCCGCCTATAAATTTTTATAATTATTATTATATTCAATTACCGCCGCCATTTTCGTGAAAGATCGTCTCAAGGGTATTGTATAATATAGAGAAAGAAAGACATGTGCTTGAACCGTATTATTTCAATAGAATCATTCAAGGATGGACAATACTAACTTGGCCCCCAATCGGCCAATGTTGAATAAAGGGGGTACATTTTACAAACGTTTAGTGGAGAATATCAGAGCGATTATGGTTATATTATAGAATTGGACCAAGCCAGTTACTAGATAGGTTTTATAGAGCATAGAAGAATACCTTATCAACTGTCTTGTGTCTGTTCGTATCTACCATTTATGTACCGCTTGATAAGATTGTCCTATCTGCTATCTGCGACATTTCTGCCAACTATTGCGGCAGTATGACGTGTTTGCTGAAGTTTTCTCGCTTTTAATAGTATTTACTATAAATTTATTATTTAATAGCGTTTGTGTTAATTTTAGTTTAAAGTTCGGTGTGTTGTGGGAGTTTGCTAAGTCAACTTTATTATTTATTGAAAATATTGTGTTGTTGTTAGTGAAGTGTCATTAAAGTCATGAGATCAAAAAAGATTTTCAGTCAATAGTATTCAGTTAGTCATTTTGACTGATACTTTTATCTCTACAAAATCTATAGAAATCTCACTCTCAACGTTTTGATTATTAAATGAACAAGACCTTGTTTATTTAATTAGCCTAGAACACCCCTAGAGAGGTAAGAAAGCCACAAGTAATAGAGGAAATGTTATTTAATTTGCTAATTCGTTTTGTTTGTTATATTTTCTAATATAATTTATAACTGTTGGTTTTCCTGTAAATAAATAAATATTAATTTTGACCGGGTTGTGGTCTAGTGGTAGATTAGGGGATTCCGGATTGGAATCTCTAGGTTCGAAATCCCACTCCAGCACAACTGTTTCCGATTATTTGAAAGCAGCCTCGAAATTGAAATATTTGAGTATACAAGAACATGTGACATAAGAACTCAAATGATTCTTTTTTTACAAAAAAAAAATTCATAGAAAAACTTATTTTTTCCTTCTTCTTTTCAACTTTGCTTGTAAAAATAAAAAAACAGAGAGTATGACTCCAGCCTGATCCGTCACTTTACCAGCTCCACTTTTCTCCAGTCCACATATCTATCATCATACATGCCTGCTTAATATCATCATACAAATTCTCTACTCTGTCAAGCCCTGACCCTTCCATAGATTCACATGACGTATTTTCTCAGAAAACACGATTTCGTACTGTCAAATAACGACTACTTGGATTTGCCCAATCCAAATAGGAATATACTTATAATATAAGGATATACTTATAATGTTAGATACTAATTTGTGTTATAAAATAAGAAGAAAAAAAAAGTATTAATATGTAATTTAACCCGCAGACAAGCCCCGGCTTTGCGGGAACAATAAATACATTTTATGTATTGTTTATACAACATGTTTATGTTTACTTCAAAATAATAAAAAATAAAATATAAATTGCTACTTCCAATCTTCGCTTCCATTTGCTTCGTGTCAATTTTCTAGACCGGCATTATTCTGCAAACATGACAGTCTGATGCTTTTTAAAAGCATCAGACTGTCATGTTGACTGTCGTTAACTGTCAACTGATCTGTCGATGCCCCCCGAAGGTTATTTTTAATTAATTTTGTAGTTTCACAGAACCTCTTGAATACCGTGTGATAAGAGTATTTCACGTGCCAACCCTCCTCGGGTGCCCCTCACTTCTGCTACAACAGACTATAGACTACACAATGTGGGTACACTGTACACTGTAACACTGTACAAACACCCAGCTATAGTATCTTCTGTTAACAATGTTTGCTGATCGCGTCTCCCTGCGTTTAGTTTGCTCAGGAATTTAGACTCCAAATAGCTGTTAGCCACTTGCAATTTTGTTTGAATAGTAAAATAATACTTACTTACTCTTTATATGTTGTATAATATTCACTCTTGTCTTTTAAAAATCCATTAGTTTGAGGCCATGCAAATTACCACCCAACGCATGAGGAATTTGCAACGTTGAAATGTGTACAACTATCCGGTAAAATTACATTGTATGTGTTGGTGGTTTCTTTTATTTTTATTTATTTATTTATTTATTTTATAGACGGCGCAATAGCCTTTTACGATAAATAGGTTTAAAAGTATTTGACATCTCAACAGAGACGAGAAATTTGGAAGGGAATATGGATATCTAGGCGTCCATATTCCCTTCCAAATTTCTCGTCTCTGTTGAGATGTAAAATTGTAATTATTAGCCCGTAATGGGTGAAATCCAGTTTTTGTCTACAAGTATTTGGACACACTCAAAATGTTGTTTAGGTTTAAAGTATATTTACGCCAAAAAAACTGATTTTACAACTTTTGCAATTGTGTTTAATCGTGAATTCAGTTGTCATTCACAATAAAGTTAATGGTTAAATGCCCAATTGGAACTTTCGCTTAATTTATTGGGCTAACAAATTACATAAAATTATTTTTGTATCACGTCCACTAACACCACATTTTTAATATATTGATGTGTTTTCTTTTATTCAATCATTCTCTGATCCGTGTATTTGGCTCATGATTCTAATTAGTAGATTGTATGCAAATCAAAACGTTTTGTTTAGTTGGAAACTCCGCTAGTTAGTGTTCATTTTGCCACATATATCGTGATTTCTTCTTGTACCAGTATTTAACTAACTTTCTGACTAATTCTTGTATTTATCAAGTTGTATGTGTTCATCTCTCTATACAATTTAAGCAAAACCGTTCGTTCATCATTGATTCTAATAATAAATAACTTGTAATATATTTATACTCCAAGAGCGTGTACGATTGTAGTGAATGGAGATAGTTTGAAACAGGTCGAAGAATTTGTATATCTGGGTAGTATGTTTACTAACTGATGAAGTATGGACAAGGATATTGAAAGGAGGGTTAGTGCCGGAAACAGAGTTAATGGTTCCTTAAAGTCTGTCGTAGCAAATAAGTGTCTATCGCAAGAGCCTAAATTAGCAGTTCATAACGGAGTCCTGGTACCAACCCTAATGTATGGAAGCGAAGCATGGAGTTGGAAAAAAAATGACGAAAGTAGATTGAATGCTGTTGAAATGCGATCTCTTAGGCGAATGTGTGGGGAAAAAAACCATGTTATAGGTGCCCTAATATCGAATTTAGAGCAGAATGCAAGGCTGAGAAAAGCATTATCGACAAAATTATGAAGGGTCTCTTACGATAGTTCGGTCACATGAAGCGAATGAACGATGAAAGAACGGCTAAAATGTTTTTTACGATGCGAGCGCGTCTGGTTGTAAAAGTCGAGGAAGGCCGCGAAAGACATGGCATGATCAAGTATAAACAAAACTTAAGTGAGTGTGTGAAAAGTCGGAATAATCGACGTGCGTGCATGAGAAGATGTATGAATGTGGAGGAAGCGAGGGAAGTGTGCCAGGACAGAGTGGTGTGGCGTTCTATCCTCTCTGCCTACCCCTTCGGGAAATGGCGTGATGGTTAGTTAGTTGAGCGTGTTTCTATCCTGCTACTCTATTAGAAAGACAAATGAATGCATTCACCGCCTTTTCCCGTGAACAACTAAATTTCTTCAAGATCATTTCCTTACATGGTGCCCGATGGCCGCTCACTAAACTAATGATTGTAATGTCTCGCATATTAAGTGAGTAATGCCGCTCGAGATGTACCTGTATTCTGTACCTGTATGATTGTAGTAATAACAATATGACTTGTGTATTGTGCAAGTACCGCCATTGTATCAATGATCGATGCTTTGTATTCTAATTTATCGCTCGGTATGTTTTGTATTTAACTTTATCTAGCAACCGGCGTTTTGCAACCTCGAATAATCATCATAAACCTGTTTTATAAGTACGTTTATCGGACTATTCCGAGTTATCTTAATCCGATTAAATCAATCGTTTGATAATTTGGAAATCATTATCTCATCTTCCGACAGAATTCATGGCCGCGAATTGGTCTACAACATTACAAGACTTGAAGTTAGTGTATATTGTCCATTCACGGGCTGTTGCTAGTAACAGTTGGTAGCGGTCTAATACAGGGTAGGCAAATACGTGGCACGCGCGCCAAGCATAAAGATTTTTGAGGCGGGCACGTTAAAAGAAAAAATATATAAGTATACGTAGTTATTAATTTATTTATTTTAATTTTTAAAAACCAACTAACTAACTAACCATCACGTCATTTCCCCGAAGGGGTAGGCAGAGATGATAGAACGGCACACCACTCTGTCCTGGCACACTTCTCTTGCTTCCTCCACATTCATACATCTTCTCATGCACGCACGTCGATTATTCCCAACTTCTAACATGCCCACTTTCAAGCACTAGTTTTACTTGATCATGCCATGTCTTTCTCGGCCTTCCTCGATTTCTACATCTAGGCACAGTCGCAGCATATATTTTTTTAGCCGTTCATCATCCATTCGCTCTACATGACCGAACCATCGTAAAAGACCTTTCTTAATTTTGTCGATAATGCTTATCTCAGCTTTGCACTCTGCTCTAATTTCGACATTACATACATAGTCTTACCACACATTCGCCTGAGAGATCGCATTTCAACTGCATTCAATCTGCTTTCATCCTTCTTTTTCCAACACCACGCTTCACTACCATACATAAGGGTTGGTACCAGAACTCCATTATGAACTGCCAATTTAGCCTCTTTTGATAAGCACTTATTAGATACGACCGACTTTAAGGCACCATTAACTCTGTTACCGGCACTAACCCTCCTTTGAATGTCCTTATGCATATTTCCATCCCTAGCGAACATGCTTCCCAGATATACAAAATATACGTAGTTATTAATTCTTTTATTTAAAATTTTAAATCAATCAAATTGACTGCGGCGCATGATTACATAACACAGTATTATTGATAACATATTCGAATTTAAAATGTTCAACTTTGTATTTGTTGGTTTCAGGAGCGCCTGTCGGGCGGGGGGGGCGGGTTGCGCGGGGGCGGGGGGCGGCGGCGGCAGCATGTCGCAGCACAGCGACGAGCCGCAGCCGGGCGTGAGCTCGGACTCGTTCTGGGAGCCCGGCAACTACAAGCGCACGGCGCGCCGCATCGAGGACGGCTACCGGCTGTGCGACAGCCTGGTCAGCATGGTGGCCGAGCGCGCCGAGATGGAGAAGGCCTACGCCAAGGGGCTGCGCGGCTGGGCCAAGAAGTGGAGCGACCTCATCGAGAAAGGTAACTAATGTCTACTGTACTATACCCACTGCTGTGGACTCACCACAGCATGGTTCAACTACAAGCGCACGGCGCGCCGCATCGAGGACGGCTACCGGCTGTGCGACAGCCTGGTCAGCATGGTGGCCGAGCGCGCCGAGATGGAGAAGGCCTACGCCAAGGGCTGCGCGGCTGGGCCAAGAAGTGGAGCGACCTCATCGAGAAAGGAAACGTAATGTCTACTGTACTATACCCACTGCTGTGGACTCACCACAGCATGGTTCAACTACAAGCGCACGGCGCGCCGCATCGAGGACGGCTACCGGCTGTGCGACAGCCTGGTCAGGCCATGGTGGCCGAGCGCGCCGAGATGGAGAAGGCCTACGCCAAGGGGCTGCGCGGCTGGGCCAAGAAGTGGAGCAAACCTCATCGAGAAAGGTAACGTAATGTCTACTGTACTATACCCACTGCTGGTGGGCTCACCACAGCATGGTTTCAACTACAAGCGCACGGCGCGCCGCATCGAGGACGGCTACCGGCTGTGCGGCTGTGCGAGCCTGGTCAGCATGGTGGCCGAGCGCGCCGAGATGGAGACCTCATCGAGCTACTGTACTATACCCACTGCTGTGGGCTCCGCACAAGAATGGAGCGACCTCATCGAGAAAGGTAACGTAATGTCTACTGTACTATACCCACGGCTGCGCTCACCACAGCATGGTTCAACTACAAGCGCACGGCGCGCCGCATCGAGGACGGCTACCGGCTGTGCGACAGCCTGGTCAGCATGGTGGCCGAGCGCGCCGAGATGGAGAAGGCCTACGCCAAGGGGCTGCGCGGCTGGGCCAAGAAGTGGAGCGACCTCATCGAGAAAGGTAACGTAATGTCTACTGTACTATACCCACTGCTGTGGACTCACCACAGCATGGTTCAACCTCCTTCCTTTGGTCCTAGCCATGGCTGGGGGGTGGCAGTGGTTGGGTGAGATGTAGTTGTGACTAAAGACTAAAATAGAGGCAGAATCTCTAATATCCCCACCACTGTAAACTTGGGCCAGCTCCTCGGATAGGCTGGGTGTGTGTTTAACCTTTTTATGGCCGAGAAAGTGACAGAACCGAGGGGGTAGTTAAAACATTTGGTAAATGTCCTCTTTTTCTTTTCTAAATCTTTTAAATCTCACGGTTTAGCTTTCAAAATCTAAGATTGACTGAAGGAAAACAGAATATTCTAATCGGTCTAGGGAATAAGTGGTACTTTTATAAAGCGCCTCATCCAAGACAACCCCTTTCTGAAATTCCTTTTTTAAAATTTCGTGGTTATCTCAGCTGAATCAACAAAATGGCGTTATCTGTCTGAATTTGTTTTGGCATTTTATGTGCTCGTGATGTATTGGTGTTCACATTGAGCTATCATGAACGGGTTCGATTCCCGATTTTGTAATTATGAAATTACTGTAAATGATCTGCGCCTTCATTTCGGCACAGAAACCAGTTGTAATCTGGTATAATGTAAGTGTGTCGGTGTATTTAATGCAATCATTATGTAGCTACCTAACGATAATTTATTGTCACTTAATGCGACATTTTATTGCCGTGTAAAACATGTCACTTTACCATTTCCACGTCCAATGTCTATTTCTCACGTATCTTGCTTTTGGTTTGGATTCTCCAGTGTTTCTGTAGCTAAATCCACTAACATTAATTTGCTCCTGTCATTTTTCTTGTCCCTCGTGCTTTGTGTTTATTTTAAAGAATTTGTAGTCGCGTGACGCGTGACGTGAACTTATCTTCTCCCAAAATAGGTTGGCACCTAAGTCAACCTTGCAGTTAGGTCAAGGTTATTAAAAGCTTTGTAGTTTTACATATAAATACTTCATTTCTCATACTTACACTACTTCTTCGTCTTCTCCCAAAATAGGTTCGTACTTATGTCACATTTGGAGGTGTCAAAAAACTAATTTTCCTGTCGTAATTATCTTCAAACATAACACATTTGCATCAAAATAAAACATTGATTTGGAGATTTCCTCACTAGAAAAATATCTGTCGAGTCAGGGTATTATCTTCATTTATGCTGAGCATTTGTTCTCTGTTTAATCCGTGAAAATGAATGGGAGGGGGGCACCATTGACCACGTTTGCTATGCACTATTCACTATTGCTACCTGCTTTCTGACATTATTTTCTATCTTTATTAAATATAATTCTTTACATACACAGCTCCTGTTGCACCCGGTATCGCGGTAGGCTGAATCATTTCTCATTCAATAGTGAAACAAAGGTGGCATTAAATAAAATACCACTGCTTTCCCTTATTTTCTTCTAACGGTGCATGGGGCACTGTATTTATACAATGCACTCGGTGCACCAATGCAGTTTCCCTAGGCAGAAGGCGCAGATATTATAACTACGTAAAAATAATTGTTTTTAATTTAGTATGTACATACTTTCACATAAATATACAAAAATAACATGTTTTATCATAAAATGCGTCTGTTTTGAAATAGTCACCTCTAGTAGGTGTTTACACAGCTTGCCTTCAGAAATAGTATCATAATATTGACTCGTTTATTGTGTTCATTTTATGCTTTGTACAGTACTGGCAATATTACTTACCTACCCGCGCAATCCTAAATAATATTACTACAAAATATCGAATCATCCTAAATCCTAACGTAATCATTACCAACCAGTTGGAATGTAAAGGAAGTCTAAACGGGATGCTGTCAGTTAATGTCACTCAAAAGTCTAAAGTTCCAAATCATACAGGTTCAAAATTATATAAATTAACTTAATTACCTGTGTAAAAAATAAAAAAACAAGTTTCATTTCAACGGGACAAAAATGTAATACAATAAAAATGGCCATTACTTTTTGTTTTTTTTTTATGATGTCAAATAGTATTTCCCTTTATATAACTCATTATGGGCCTTAAAATAATTACATTAATTTATTATTACATATTCACGACAGAACACACAATAAATTATATAAACACGAAAAATTTATGACGAGGAAATTTTAAATCACAAAACACTACTATGCTAATTATCACTTTCCACATATTGCCTGAGGTAATACTGCTTAAGGCTGTCAGACACATTATTAGATCCTCTAATACACTCTGTTATATTCCCTACAAGCCATAAGATAAATTTTTAAAAGGTTATTTTATAGTATTCATAATATTAGTTCTAATGAAGATCGAACTCAACTAAAATACTGATACTTTTACAAAAAATCTTTAAATATCCTAGTTTTGTGATAAAATTAGTGTCCGACCAGAGCGTGAGTTGATATCTAATTCTTAGGTTGAAATATTCAACTGAAATTCAGTCTTCTTCACAACCATTAATTTCTGAAATTATGTCAAATTTGAATATATATTCATTGCAATTTTACATCTTAACAGAGACGAGAAGTTTGGAAGGGATTATGGATAATTAGGCGTTTACAGGGCTTATGACCTGTCATTGGCTGGGTTAAGTGGCCACTTGATGTATAACAACATTCCCCATTTCACCTAGTATTTGATATCCATATCTGCCAATATACAGTAAAATGGCGCGACGCTTCACATGTGAACACTCTCTGTCATCCATTGAGAAAATTGCTAAGCATTTTAGCAGAAACCTTTATGATTGCAAGTGAGATTCTTACCGAATTATATCACCTACTAGGAAACGCCTGAAGATGAATCTTCAATTTGTTATGCTTTTAACTTTTACCAGCTAATTTTTATAAACAACATTTTGGGTGTGTCCAAATACTTGTAGACAATTGTCTCAAAATATTGTTTATATATTTATTGTATTAAAAAGTTCTTTATACTCCTTGACACTTCTACATCCGGTCTTTGAGATGAAAGTTTAAATAAATTTTTAAAATGTAATGTGGTGTTTTCTACTTCAACGACTGTCCTGTAGAAGCAAGGAACTCCAATTTACATAATATTGTTATCTTGTATGACTCAACAGCTGCACTTGATACACAATATTTATATTAAATAGTACAAATTGTTTTTATCTCGGAAACGTCACTCTTCTAACTTACTTATCTCCACTCATCGAGAAATAGTAGCCATCAATCAACTGCACATCACACATCACACCCCTAGTATACAACACTTAATTAACTAACTAACCACCACGCCATTTCCCCGTAGGGGTAGGCAGAGAGGATAGAACGCCATACCACTCTGTCCTGACATACTTCCTTTGCTTCCTCCACATTCATACATCTTCTCATGCACGCACGTCGATTATTCCGACTTCTTACATGCCCACTTTCAAGCACTTGTTTTACTTGATCATGCCATGTCTTTCTCGGCCTACATCTAGGCACAGTCGCATCATATATTTTTTTTAGCGGTTTTTATGCTTTATCCTTATCTCAGCCCTGCACTCTGCTCTGATTTCGACATTTGTACACCTATCATACATAGTCTTACCACACAGAGATTGCATTTCAACAGCATTCAGTCTACTTTCATCCTTCTTTTTCCAACACCACGCTTCACTACCATACATAAGGGTTGGTTCCAGAACTCCGTTGTGTACTGCCAATTTTGCTTCCTTCGATAAGTTCTTATTTGCCACTATCGATTTCAAGGCACCCTGTTTTAACTCTGTTTCCGGCACTAACCGTTTCCTTCTCTAATTGTCCTTATCCACATTTCCGTCTCTTGTAAACATTCATACTTCCCAAATATACAAATTCTTCAATCTGCTTTAATCATAAATCGGTAATAAGCATTCTACGTTTGATCTCCTGGTCTGGAACCACGTACAACTATATCAAAATACGTTTTATAATGTTTAGATAAATATGTTAAGGAGGTACATTGTAATAAACAAGCTAATATCAGAAAATAATATTAGTATGAATCTTCGTGTTATCAGACCATTTTTCATTAGTCAGTTCTCGTCATACAGGTTACAGGTAGATGTCTCCAACTAGTGCATGAACATTGTTATCGAAATAAATAAAAAGGCGTCGTTTAGAAAAGCACTTTGCTCGCTTGTTGTCAATAATAGTGATAAGGTGAATTACTTTATAGTGGTATGCGTGCACAAATACATTAATCTTTCATCGCGTTCGGTAGCACTCAGTGGGTAAGTGCGGAGCGTGGCGTGACGCGTGACGCGTGACGCGTGATGGTGCGGCGTGATGATCGATGGACAGGCAGGATTAAGGATCCATTGTACCCGAACAGCAGTAGGGCTAGGAGCTAGGAGCTAGGATGGGGTGTCGTAGAGCGGAATCGACTGTGTATTCGTAAGTAAAGGAAGTACGTAGCGTGACAGTGTCGCGTGTCGTAAGAAACTGATTCCTTCGCACTCTAAATACAGCAATTCTGCTATAAATTTTCTCAACGGTAACTGGTAGGTGTGCCATCTCGATATATTATGATTTATTATTGTATTTATCATATGAAAAGTTGTGTGCGTATTGCGGGCAGGAAGAAGATGAAAAGACTATTTACTGTGAGTTGAAGAAAGTCAAGGGTGAAAGGGCCTATCGGTAAAAAAAAGCTATTGTGGTAGATTTGCCGAGATAAAGCTCGAGATATGCGTAGGATCTAGAGTTGGAATCATGAATCAATATATCCTCTATGTAAGTTCAATACCGCGATGAGCCAATCAGTTCAAAAAAAGCATTTTTGGTGATTTTCTTTGAACGAAACAAGCCGCATCGATTGGTTAATTCAAATTTTAAAATTGACCAATAGACTGCCAGCACTCGGTTAATGTCAATACCGCGAATAAACAATCTTCACAAAAGAAGCAAGCAATACCGCATATATTCCGATACAAATTTCATGTTTACCTCTTTTTTTTTACGAAATTGGAGGGTTTTTTTGTCTCTCCTGAACACATTTTGACAAATGGTTCTTCCGCGGTATTGAACTTACACAGACGATATATTATCTTGGTCGATAAAAACATTAAATATTCATTATCATCATCATTCCACGTTCGCTTCCACAAACTACCTACAAGCCAAGCGATGGGCCGGCAGTTTCCGTGTTCCGGCATCTTCCCAAGTCAGCGCTGCGATTCTACTAAGGTTTAAGACATTTTACCGATTCCCTTAACTGTCACTCAACTGTCACTGTCAAAAATCGGAATTGGATTTTTGGCTTCAAAGTTGAGTAGAATCTTGGTAGAATCTCTCAAGGTCTATGCATTCCACAAGACATAAAAGATCAACATTTTTGGAGAAGCAAATTCGTCGAATAAGTGAGGTTAGAGATAAACGATTTGACAGTTCGGCGAGAAATGGGCGTCTAGTGACGTTTGGGTTTACGACCGGAATCGCAGGGCAGATCCACGTCACAAAAATATTCACCAATTATTTTATATGTCTAGGGGTTGGGTGTATAAGATGTACGGACTTTTCTTTCAAACGATTCGCATGTTTTGACAACCTCAAATAGTGCATTACTCAAAACTCGCCGGATTTTTACTCAACGTTGCTCTGATTCCCTCATAACACAGGTTATTAATTATTATTCATATTATATATTTTCCCTTTGAGTAATACTAGCCCATATAAATATACTGGAGGTCACAACTAATGAGTTGCTAATAAATTAACGAGATAACTGATAACAGATAGCAGTAACAGTAAATAGTCGCCGTATCAGAGCGTGAAGTTGACTAATATTTTTATTGCTTATTCTGTGCGCAGCCCCGCCCGCGCCCGCTCTCGGGTATATTTCTGGCTTAATTGATAATGAAGGTATTCCGCTGATAAACATTTTTATTCGATGATATTACGCGATAAAGTACAATGTCACATTTTTATATAGCCTAGGAAACATGTACACACTCTTGTACAATGTACATACATTATGTTGTCGATCCACGTGTGGTAAAACAAACTTCACTAATACTAATACTCTTACTGCCTCTTCATTCTCTTTTATGCTTATTCTGTTGATGCAAGCTAATGTTTACCTTCTAAAAATAACGCCGTTTTTGTAATAAATAATTGATTTTACTGATCGGAACATAATTACAACACGTCTTGCAGCTACTAATTTTAATTAAATTAATTGGGTATTTTTTAATTCCATCGTAATCTGCTAGCAACGACAAAAAACAACGCAAAAAGTTACCTCGTGAACTCTGCAAAAATGAGCAAAATTGATTCGGGGAAAGTGCCGTAGGTAATCAGGCTTCTATGGGAAAAGTTCACGGGAACCTCGGCGTTTTCAAATTGGGGATTTCGTTGTCAAACTTGTAAAAAATAATATAAATACTACTAATGTAGATCCTCCCAGGCCAATTATTTTAGCATTCATCATACTATAGTCCAGCTAAACCAGTCTCGTGAGAGGTGACGGTTTTTGGGCCATTTGTAATATTTTTTGTGCTCATTAAAAGCTTTGGCATCTGTTTAATTATAATTGTTCTTAAAACATGGTTAAATTTTATTTTGTAATTTGCATTGCGTTTCAAATATTATTATTTATCCTCGGTCAAAAATAAAGTTGCTTTTAAGTTTGAAGCTACTACCTACCTGAAAAGATAAAATTGGAATTGGAATTATGGTAGTGAAGCGTGGTGTTGGAAAAAGAAGGATGACAGTAGATTGAATGCTGTTGAAATGCGATCTCTCAGGCGAATGTGTGGTAAGACTATGTATGATAGGTGTACAAATGTCGAAATTAGAGCAGAGTGCAAGGCTGAGATAAGATAAGCATTATCGACAAAATTAAGAAAGGTTTTTTACGATGGTTTGGTCATGTAGAGCGAATGGACGATGAAAGTACGGCTAAAAATATATATGATGCGACTGTGCCTGGATGTAGAAAGCGAGGAAGGCCGAGAAAGACATGGCATGATCAAGTAAAACAAGTGCTTGAAAGTGGGCACGTAAGAAGTCGGAATAATGTCGATTATTCCGACTTCTTACGTACACGTCGGTGCGTGCATGTATTAATGTGGAGGAAGCAAGAGAAGTGTGCCAGGACAGAGTGGTGTGGCGTTCTATCCTCTCTGCCTACCCCTTAGGGGAAATGGCTTGATGGTTAGTTAGTTAGGAATTATCGTCGTGAACGTCAAATTGTAAGAATATTTTGAATTCAAAATGTTTTAGTTATTGCAACCATAATAAGACGAAGGTGATTCGGTCGGCTGAGCCATTAATACTATTGTGTTCCGCGAGCCTTAACAATGCCTGCCTATTTTATAGTGCATCAGGTTCCCGGCATCCTGGATGTCCATTGTTGACGATTCTTCGACAGGACACTTCGGAATGGCGAGTGATTTTGTACGGTAGATCACTCGCTATTTCGAAGTGTCGCATGCAACTTTTAGTCCAGCATAGGGTCCCAGGACGTAGAATCGCTTGGTTTAGAGGTAGTCTATGGAAGCTATATTATGTTGTAAGGAGCGGATATGGGTTTAGGTTTACTGGTTACTAACTGGTTTGTTTGTTTGTTTCAGGTCCTGAGTACGGTACAATGGAAGCGGCGTGGAAAGGAGTCCTTAATGAGTCTGATAGATTATGTGACCTACACACGAAAGTTAAAGATAACCTATACAATGACGTCATACAGCAACTTAAAAACTGGCAGAAAGACACATATCACAAGGTAGGCCAACCCAATCCATCCCGTCTTACCTCGTTAGGTCTCGTTCACGAGCGTCGACAGTGGCGAGCGAAAAAATCCAATGTGTGTTAATATATAAATGTATAAATACATTGGGTTTTGGATGCACAAATACACTGGGTTTTTTCGCTCGCCACTGTCAACACCTGCCGTCCGTGAATGTGGCGTTCCCGATTGAGATGAATGAATTATTCACATAAATAATAAATTTATCTTTATGTGTTATATTTTTACAATACGTGCTTTATGCATTTTACCGACACAAGAATACAAGAAGTATCTATGATTTTATTTTCCTTCTCGTGGTTTCTTAAATATTGTCACTTAAGGTTTTGGACTTGACAACTTACGTCAAATTTCTGGAATCTTCAGACTTTTCTGGGAAATGTCGATTCAAACTATAAGTGTAAAATATACACTTTCTTATTTAAATAACGGCATACTTTTAATGTCATAAATCCACGATATTGCACGCCACCGATTAATCAAATATTGTGTTTCAATTGTGGCCGCCTGTGCCTCGCCTGTGGCGTGTGATTACAAAATAGAATCCAAGTTATGTCACATTATGTGTTATTCGCCGAGAGTGGTATCTATTCCCTCTGCAGGTCTCTATACAACCTGCAACATTGTCCAAATACTGACCCCCTCCGCCTCCCCCAGTCACTCAACTGAAATATGCCGATAGCTATTCACTATTCAGCTGTGACCGTCAAATTAAGATTATGTTTTAATACATTTTTTGTATCGCTACCTTGTATTATAAACGTATCAGTACTTTTTATTACGTTCCAAATTGCATGTGTAAAATATCGAATTACCTATAATTAGATATCTCAATAAAATGGAATATGAATCATTATTGTTGGTTTTGACATAATGGAGACTTAAGTATTACCATTAATAACAATCGCGGCAGCTTATTTGTAACGCTATAAAAATGGTTATTTATCTAAATAGAAAATAGCTTTAATGTTTAATAAACCCATCGGCATTCTCACCTCCAAGAAAAGGCAATTTAGCCTCTGGTATTTGTATGATTAACTGCAAAGTGGCTTTACGTAGAGAGTAAGAATGACTTTGGTTAAACGCTTTCCAAATCTACAAATTGACATCGCACTCTTGCAAAGCACAGATTTGAGTTTTAGCAAGCGAGTGGTTTTTACTGTAACCTGCGGGAATTAATTTTCCGGTGTCCCTTTAAAAATGCTATTAAGTTGCAACAACGGCAGGTTCGATCAAATAAGATTAATAAGAGTCTTTCCTTATTAGTAAAATCATAAAAAGCCAATGCGGTCTAGACCCTTAACGGGTTGTAGCAGCCATGATAATACTAAAAACATTCTCAGAACTTTGATTATGAACTGAATTTAGTGGTATCAGCCATAATGTCTAGCGCCTGGCTCCTAATTAATCAACAAGTGTTATTAATTAACTCTTCATACTGAAATAACAAATGAATCCTTCAATTTATCGTTATGTCGTGACTATCCATCATTGGGCACTCCTTGTCAAGCCTTACCCCTCAACCTCATATAATTGTGATGTATATATATTATAATAGGGTGTCCCTTATTTTTCAACTTCATTATTTATTTTATTTATTAATAATAAATTTGTTTACATAAAATACATGTTATGTGAATACAATTTATCAGAAAATTACAAAGTAACATAAAATACATAGAAAAAGATTTTAAATTTTTTTTTTTATATATATAAACAAAAATCCCACAAAGGCATGAGCCCTGTTCGTGGGTATACAAAAATGTCTGTTAGATGCTCTTATAATATTGGCAATTAACATTATACAAGTTTTTTTTTTAAAAATTAAAAAAAAATTATAATATAGTAAAGGAAGAGGGGAAGAAACAGTATTTACATAATATAGATGGTTAGAAAAGAATTTACTTTAAAATATAACGAATTTTATTTTATAAAAAGAAAGAATCTATATTTTTGGATTGTATCCAGATCTTTATAAGTTTTTTAAACGAGAATAAATTTGAAAAATTTGAAATAGTTATATTTTTATCAGAATGCAGAGAGTTTACGAGTTTTTTGGTGCTATGAAATGTGCGTGTCTCTGAGCTAGCCTCGTTTTCAATGTGGGATTTCTATAGCCTATTGTTACAATCGTTTTAGCAATTGGGATTTCTAGCACACGGTTCCTTCTAGTCCTATTAGAGTTTCTAGTAAAAAAGTTTTTGGTGCATATAAACAAATTTAAGACATTGCAGACACAATAAATTATTATTTCATGCATAGGGCCTACTTTCTTTTTGCGTTGCTATAAAACACTTATTCAGCAGCAAATTTCAGTTCATTTGGAGTACAGTAACCCGTGCCGACTTGCATCGGAACATGCTCATACAACTTGAAGTGAAATTTCTCTAATTTTGAAAAACTTTGAGGCCTCGTCGGCACGATTCAAAATCATTTCACACATATGAAATTTCGTATCTAAATAGGCCATAGTAATTGCAAAAAAGATAGAGGGTATTCGTTTTCAAAATCGAAAAAAAAATGTTTTCGGTCGTTTAAGGGACACCTCATATATAATGATTCATTTATGTCACTCTAATTATTCTCATTTCCTTTCCGCAGTCGATGATCCAAATAAAAGAAAGAAAAGAAATGGAAGACGCGTTCAAGAAAGCTCAGAAACCCTGGTGTAAATTACTAACGCGGGTGGAGCGAGCGAGGACGGAGTACCACACGGCATGCAAGCAGCAGAGGTCGGCCGCCAACCAGGAGAGGAACGCCGCGGGAGACACGTCGCTCAGTCCGGACCAGGTGAGACTGTCTACTATCATCACCGCTCCCTCTTTATATACCGCTTCCTCGCCCGATCCAGACCAATTCTGGACCAATCAGGATGCTGATTATTGCGGGAATGGAATGTTAGCCATGATTTTTTAAAATTTTGCGTTAAATTCACTAGTTCTTAAATGAATAGGGTTCTTCCCGATAACACGAATATTCTTAAAAACGTTATAAAAATTTAAAGTATATTTTTACAATTCCAACGATATAAAACACAATGATCAAAAATGTTGTTTTCATTTATAAATTTTATGTTTTAAAAAAACACGAAAATACGAATGATTTTTAACGCCCGTTATTGGTTAATGGCGTCATACCCGTCTACCATGAAAGGCGTGAAATTCATTACGAAGTGAGCGCCTATATTGCTGTGACGTCACACCGTATGCGCGCCAAATGAAGGATTTTGCGAGCGAATTGAAAAAGCGCTATTGCCCTTGATATTGTAATTTTTCAATCAATTTTTTTAAATAAAAAATAAGAAATCGGGAAGAACCCAATTATGATTAAATAAAACGATGTTATGTGTTGCTATTAATTGGTTTATTCTATAGAAATAGAATTTACCTACACTACCTGGTTTCGGGAGTAAAGTTCTCCCATCGACTGGTGAAAAGATGAAATCTCGTGCCGCGTGATTTTTTACAATTTACTAACTCCAAAAGCATTCCAAGACGTTATTGAAATATTCTGAGCATTGTGCAGCAAAAACTTTGTCACGAAATTTAATGAAAATCGACAAAATATGATTTAGCTTCATAAACAGTTATAAATAATTCTCAATTAAATACTGTCTTGACTGTTTGACTGCTGTGTCTCAAGGCGGATAATACACCCAGCGCCGGCGACACTAATAATAACTAGATATTGTATTGAATTTTTAATACCCGTCGACACGGGTAACACAAATGTTAGTAAAGTAATAAATAATTACGTGTTTCGTGTTTTGGATCGCTCGCCATACATATTACTTCTGTATTCCGGAACATCTGCTTTTATATCAGGTATTGAAAACCATTTGTGGAAAAAATAATCTTTTTTTTTCCTCTCATAATATTCGACAAGTCGACCGTGAAATTAAGTTTATATCGAATTTCAACTGAGTTTTTTTTATTTTGCGACCATTATTTACAATGTAAAAAAAACTGGTACAAAATAAAATTACAAATTATATTTTTCTTTTTGGTTTTCTACCCCTTTCAGTTAGGTACAAAAGTAATCGATAAATAGTCGCTCCTATTTAATATGTGATTTGCGCCCTATTAAAAGGCATTAAGAATTCATTAAATCTTGTCCTATTTTCTTTGACCCACATTTTCGATCCCACTTTTTCTTAGTCTCGAGTTTTTAAATAAGTTTAAATGTCCATCTATTTTGGTCTTCATAAAACAAATTATTTAAATATATATCTTTATTTCTTACGATTTCATTGTTGCTGTTTTAAGTAAGTTTACAGTTTAGCTGTGTTATTTATATTCTTATTTTATTAAATAATAAATATTCATTATTATAAAATATATAGTATTGAATCTCGTATTGTGCTCGATGTAAACAAGTTTTGACACATTGGGGAATCGAACCCCAGATCTCTGATCTGGATCGCTGCAGCCCGATTATTATTATTTGTACAATGTGAATAGTGAAGATCGGAACGGAGATAGTGTCATATCGACTTTATGGCAGGTTTGCACGACACCCATTGTTTATTCACGAGAAAATGACGAAGTTTCGGGAATCCAAAGTAGATTATATAAGTTAGCACTTTTGCGATAATTATTGCAAAAATAAAGTGAAGTTGTGTCTAATGCAAATCATTCGATTTGCTTTTTGAGTAAACACAACATTAACATTCTTACACGGCTATATAAATATTAAGAAGTCTTAACAAGAAAGACAATATTTTTTATTTCATTTGTGTCTTAAAGGTTTTTTGAATTAAAACCAAAATGATCAACTCAATTATCTAAGGACAAAATATTTAGTTACGAGTTGATTTTGGGGTCTTTAGCGAATCCTTTCAATACCAACATTAATCTTACTCGATATCGTATTTTTTTTTGCATTTATGGATTCTGTAATTTAAAAAAAATAGTTTTACAAGAACCAACATAGTATTATTAAAATTATAGTGTAATAATACATAGAGTATATCTTATGTTAAAATCAAAAAATGTTTTTTTTTTTTGGTTCTACGTGATTTTATTATCAAGTTAGTGACAATTGTTTCGCCTTGTAAGGGCTTGTAAGTTTGATAATGCCCTTACAAGGCGAAACAATTGTCACTAACTTGATAATAAAATCACGTAGAACCAAAAAAATCGTTATTTGATTTTAACATAAGATATCATGGAGTTCTACAAAATAAATGCCATATAAATCAATACATAGAGTATACCTCGGACTACAGTTATACGAAAAATGAAACGGTTGTATTAAAAAATGAACGGGATATGATTTTTTTTCTTTGTGTACTTGAGGAATGGACACTGGTCGAGAGAGAGTTAACCGGTTAGAGGGTATCGTAAGATTGGCTCGGATTGATTATGCCCATCGCTAATCCAAACGGATTCATAGTAACATCATTTTATAGCCACTTTCCAACATCACATCTCCGATTAACATATTTTACTGGCGCGACCCCCTTTCTTGGATTCTCTTTGCATAAACATTCCGCCATATTGCGTCGCGTCTTCTACTTGGATTATGCAATCAAATGCATTTATACAACTCGGTAATACTTCACTATCGATAATGGTGCTCTCGTGGTAATTATTTATTATCTCCTCTCCGTTATCTCGCCGGCAAACAATACTAAATAACAATTACTGTAGATAACTAACTACTCTCTGAAGACGAGGATCAATTTGAAAGTTTAACGCTTCGTTTTGATTGATGAAGCTCATTAATAAGCAATTATTTATATAGGTATTTCACATCACTAACACTATTTTATTTTCCTTTGTAAATACCCTACTGCGCTGTGCCGTGTTGTTAGTTATTTTCCATTTTAAAGTTACTATAATGTTTTCAATTGATTTATAATTTTACGTAAATAATGTCGATACTCTGCAGGCCCTATTGCAAGTACCGAAGCTGGAAAAGAGACGTGTTTTGCCCCATACTTTATAACATAGCACCGAGTTATGCCCGCTTTATATGGGACAGTTTCTTGTTCAGAAAAAACTACACAGTTTCTTGTTCAGAAAACTGTGCAGTCTGTCAAACTTCTGTCAAAAGACACGCTAAATATGTGTATTTTTGAAAAGCGATTGTAAGTTATTATCGTATGTTTGCTCTCAGGAAATTGTATATTTAGCTAATAATGTAAATATGTTATTGGTTTTTTACGTATTTAAAAGCATACAATAAACCAATGTCTACTTAAACGTTTACATAAAAAACATTGACTGTCATGTCAGCTTAAATCTGACACTAGCACACAGTTTTTCATGCAGTTTTAGCTTTATACGGGACCGTTTTCAGACTGCACAGAAAACTGTGTAGTAAACTGTCCCATATATAGCGGGCTTTAGCAGCGCCCACAAAATGTGGCCGCAAAATGGTTTTTTTTTACAGAAAAGTAAGATAAATTAAAAAAAACTGTCATACTAATTCCTTGGAATTTGATGTGTTCTTTAATTACCTTTTATTTGCTGTCACTTTTAGTCCTGATAATTGAAAACAATGTCAAAAATAAGGGCTTCCCATTTATTTTTTGCATAGAATCTAACTAACTAACTAACTAACCATCACGCCATTTCCCCGTAGGGGTAGGCAGAGAGGATAGAACGCCATACCACTCTGTCCTGACAGACTTCCTTTGCTTCCTCTACATTCATACATCTTCTCATGCACATACGCCGATTATTCCGACTTTTCACATGACCACTTTCAAGCACTTGACGTACTTGGTCATGCCATGTCTTTCTCGGCCTTCCTCGGCTCCTACATCCAGGCACACTTGCATTTAAACTTCTTTTAGCCGTTCTTTCATCACTCATTCGCTCCACATGACCAAACCATCGTCCTAGAATCCATATTTATTTCTCTAAAAATCTGTAAGACTTTTCCTTAGAAAAATAGTATTCAGTATACCTATCATTTGATCATTTTTTCGAAGATCTGTGGCTGTTAAAAAATCCGGAATATCATTTTGAAAACACCAAAATATCTAACGTAATTTATTGTCGGCAGGTAATTTTTTTGACCTTTCAAAATTGCAAAATCATTTTTGTTAGAATTACTATCGCATTCTGTAAATTTTGTCGTGAAGTGGGTTAGGCTACCATAGCAAGTTCTCAATTTCGATTCCTCGAGGTTTGAGATCTGTATCCATTTGTCGGGGACAAAAGGCTGTTCACAATATTACAATCAATTGTAGGTTAGATCAGGTGCGTGTCTGGGACATTCTGTGGCCTAGTGGTAGGTATACAGATAGTATCCAGCACCCGTAACTCCCATCCCTGGAAGACGATACCAGTTACTAGTTACCAGTTACCAATGCAGTTTGCAGCGTAATGCAGTCATGGTGTGTGCATCCTGCGATGATGAAACGCGAGATGCGAAGTTCCGTGCAATTATATGCAAATCGGACTTGTACTGCTCAACTGCCGGAGATGCCACCGACAGATATCCGTCTATTACAATTCATTCAGAATCATTATACTTGTTTTTGCTAGATAATAAAATCAATAGACTATTATCAATACGGAGGCATATGAGATTTGATTTATTCTACACATAAAAGTTATTTTTTAAATAATTTACTAACTAACTAACCATCAAGCCATTTCCCCGAACGGGTAGGCAGAGAGAATAGAACGCCACGCCTCTCTGTCCCGGCATACTTCTCTTGCTTCCCCCACATTCATACAACTTCTCATGCACGCACGACGACTATTCCGACTTCTTACATGCCCACTTTCAAGCACTTGTTTTACTTGACGATGCCATGTTTTTCTCGGCCTTCCTCGACTTCTACACCCGGGCACAGTCGCATCATATATTTTTTTAGCCGTTCTTTCGTCATCCATTCGCTCCACAAGACCGAACCATCGTAAAAGACCTTTCTTAATTGTGTTTACAAAATTCGCTCACCCAAAAATGGCGTTCTATTATGTTGTTAGTACATAGTATGTATGACGGGTTCGCGTATTTTCATTGAGGTAGAAAAAAAAGACAGGCATACTCGAAGTAAAGCGCTTTCTCTCTCTCTCTTCGTACCTACTGCGTGACGTCAGACACGGTCAGATGTTCGTTTTACCTTTTCAGGCGGAATTAAAAATGGCAATGTTCAAATTCGTATATCTCGCTTATTTATTGACCAATGTAAAAAAATAATCGTACCTGTCGTCTTGTGATTCTTAATTTTAATTAATTAGCTATTTCAAAAAAATCCTGTTAATTGTTTATTATTTCAGTATTATTAGATATCAATTTATTCAGTACACCTCTCTTGCTGTCGTTTGGAGTATTGTGTTGATATTTATTTTTTGCTAATTGCAAAGACAACCTTAATAAAGTTATTGTAACTCTAAAAATAGGAGTAAGTTCTCATCATGTCGTTTTCCACCTTATCCAACACCTATTTCAATGTCTTTTGACTTTGGGAGTGTCTTTGGTCTACCATAATTCGAATATTAATTTTAATTCGTATATTCTAACGTTAATTTAATGATACTCATCAATGTTGTGTAGGTACCAGTTTTGAAAAATTTTATGAGAGATGTTGAAAAACGTTCAAAATATGGCGTTTTCATAACTGTCTTTTTGCCACATACGGATGCTTACTCATTTGTGTAGTTTTTAAAATTATTTTTACTTGTTCATTGATGTACTTGTTAAAACAAAAATCGTCAGCTTGACTTATATTCCTTGTGTGTTAGCTCTTGAAGGATCTCATTTGATTTGACCCTCGCGAATTCTCATCTCACGACACAGAAACGAGAAAAAACAGCCTCGCGATAAATTCCCCCATTCGCATTCCGAATCGCCTCGCGTCTCTTTCATCCGCCACTGAAACAATGGGCGGAGAGTGAAATGGCGATATAGGAAGCATCGGTGGCGAGCATAATAAATTGTGATTAGGCGTTATTTTTCTAAAATAAAAGGCGTTCCGTGAACTTGGGCAGCCCCGGGCCCCACCCACCAGGCCAGCCAGCGCCCAGCCTTACTTCTTACGTCTACTTTCAATACCGGCTATCTCCATCAACAGAAGAAGAAGAAGAAAATCGTCAATTTCATACAATATGAACTCTACAAACTACCTCCGATCGACTACCAGCTCCGTGCGTTTTCCCAAGTTGGGTCCGACCCCAACGTCCCGCATTCTTACAAAGCAAATCAGTTTACTACATGAAATTATAAATTGAATTACAGTTGACGAGAAGTTTGGAAGAGAATATGGATATCTAGGCGTTTACAGGCCGGGTTAAGTGGCCACTTGCAACATTCCGCATCCCGCCTAGTATCCGATATCCTTTTTGTCTACAAGTATTTGAACTCAAAACGTTGTTTACAAATTAGGAGTAAATTTAGATATTAGATAGTACTGGGTTCTAGTCAGTGCTGCAGTGGTAGAGTTGAGGACTCCTGGATGGAATCATCTCTAGGTTCGAATCCACTACTTGTTTCTTGCTTTTTGGAACAGATATTTCCGATTATTCATTTGAAAGCAGCCTCAAAATACAAATATTTGAGTAATTTTCTTTTTTATTTAAAAAATATTTACCGGGTTTCAATTGAAGCTCTAAAAATACAAATACTACCTACCCAAAGGTGCATAGGGCACTGCGTCGGTACACGAAGTGCAGTGCATCTGCTATTTTTTTACATGAAAGCAAAACAGAAAACGAGAATAATTTTATTAATTTTGAAATTTTTTTAATTTCTCCAAATCGATCGTTTATGGAGATAGCTGGTGTTGGAAATATACTAATATACACATATATATTATGTGTAGCTGTAATTCCCCATGTAACCACGTGCTCGCCACTATAGGCAGGTAGGTAGGTAGGTAGGTACTAGACTATCACTATCCACTATGTATACACAATACACACCGTCGCGTCGTGTATCTGGCATTATTTTTCTTGTACGTCTTCGGGCGTTGAACCGCGATTCTGCCACCAGCCGATTACGCCCAGATCATTACGAATCGAAATACCTTCGATTCCAGCTCTTGTGCACAGGTGCCGAGTGGCCACACTTGATTGTCGATATGGAAGGAATTCTCTCTAGCCACCGTGTATTTTAAACGAACGTGTGTAATGTAGATTTTCGCGTATCTTGGCTGAATTATGCCGCGTATAATCGAGTCAAACAAAACTAGACCAAATACTACGAATGGTTCGAAAACAATATCAAGTTATCGTAATTAAAGTTACGAGTTTGTTCAAAACTGCAATTTATCTTTGCTTCTTGTAATATCCCTCCGGAAAGTTCCCTATGAACATTGCCAACATGTTTTCATAAGAGTTGTTTTCGCACAGAATATTCGGATCTATTTTTTCATCTTTGTACGATATCGCCCGCCGCCATGAAGGTTTTGGCTTAAGCACAATGTTTGGAAGGAGAGATCTACATTCCTTTTTCTCAGTTTTTTATGGGGCCAAAATTTATGATTCAGTCCTGGAATAATTACCCTACCCAGACGTTTTTTTCTAACTAACTAACTAACTAACTAACCATCACGCCATTTCTCCGTAGGGTTAGGCAGAGAGGATAGAACCCCATACCACTCTGTCCTGACATACTTCCTTTGTTTCCTCTACATTCATACATCTTCTCATGCACATACGCCGATTATTCCGACTTTTCACTTGTCTACTTTCAAGTACTTGGCGTACTTGGTCATGCCATGTCTTTCTCGGCCTTCCGCGGCTTCTACATCCAGGCACACTTGCGTTTAAACTTCTTTTAGCCGTTCTTTAATCACTCATTCGCTCCACATGACCAAACCATCGTAAAAGCCCTTTCTTAATTTGGTCGTTTTTTCTTCGTTTTCATAATTGATATTTTTCTATAAATCTTGAAATGCAAACATGATTGTTACGCCGCATGCTGCATCACGCGACGTATATTCAACATTATGCAATATTATTTATCAAACACTCTTCACAATAGGAATAATCGTTTAATTCAAATTTGTAATACATTATTTAATAACTTCTTGGAATGCAAAAACATCAATCATTATTATTACTTATTGCATAAAGTCCCCCCAGTTAAAGTAACATCATGATCCATTAAATCGGTTCAAAAACACAGTAAATAAGAAATCGGGTTTATTATTATATTTGAGAATAATAATTATTAACAAAAATGGCACACCGAGTAAAATGATATAAATTTTTAATAAACAACTAATTGAAGTTTAAAAAAAAATACTTGGTACACTTCCACTTTTATTTATTTTGACCAGTTAGCGCTTTCGCCCTGTAACGGGCATCTTCAGACTGGTTTGAAGATGCCCGTCTGAAGATGCCCGTTACAGGGTGAAAGCGCTAACTGGTCAAAATAAATAAAAGTGGAAGTGTACCAAATATTTTTTATTTAACTTTAATTAGTTTATATATTAAAAAATTAATCATGGAATTCCACCAAGTAATGTCAATAAAAAATATAAATCAAAATAAAATGATATATGCGTGAGTTCTTATAATTTATTCGTAATCCCGTAAAGTGGGTAACAGTATTTATAAATTCAATATTTGTTAAAAAAAAAAATTAACGATGTATGCAAATAAAGTTATGGTATGAATTATGCATAATATTACATTTTTATCCGTGCAGCGAATAAAATAATGTCATTTTTTAAAGTAAATGTTTGGATCTGGTGCATCATCGAATAATACGTAATTACTATCGATGGTAGATCGTTTAAATAATAAAACTATAAACAATCTATCATAGTAATGTTAACGTTGCATTGGTCGCAGTACATGAACAACTCTTGGAATGTTTTTTATCAGTGTGTGTTATTCCATTTTACCTGGTAATAGTTAATAATAAGCTGATAATGCATGATTTATTTCACTTTAATGTGTTCCTGGCACAAAATATGATGTATTTACATATTATTAACTTATTTTAGACTAAGCATTTTTTCCATCGATGTTTTAATTAGGAATTTTGGGAATATTTTTCTTGCATGCTAACTTTGTTCATGTATGATTTTTTTTTTAAGGGTGCATTAATTCTTTTGAAAGAACGTGGTAGCGTCGCCGTCTCTGATTAGTTTAGAAAATGATAATTGATGTGTTAAGTATGGATGAACTTCGTCCAGAATCGCGAATAATAATGATTATAATTCCCAAATTCCTATATTAATTATGTACCGTTTTGTAATAGGCTGTGAGTACTTACCTGCTCTCTGAAAAGGGATTTTTTTGCTAAAATACTGAATTATTCATCTCCGTATAACCGAAATACCTCCAAGTATCTGGAATTTCACAGATATTTAGGAATTTAATATATTTTTTTTAAGGATTAAGGAGTTAACATGGTGTTTCATAGGTGATTAATGGTAATATGGTTTATGGTGATTTAACTTTAGTATTGACATGTAATACAAAATAATTCCTATATTGACGATTGATTTTAGTTTAAGTTAATTTGTAAATATATTTTCTTTTTTATTTGACTGATTGGACGTGGCTTTTCTGTTTTTTTTCTGGTGTTTGGCGCATTCCCCGCCGCCGGCTGCAGCGAGCCGCCACGGTAAGGATTATACACCTTCCACACACAGCTTCCATTCACCTGTCTTCTGTATTCGCTCTAACTCTCGCCTCGCTCTCTACTATATATGTAACCTCCACTAACCATACTGTCTGTCCCACTAACCGTGCAGCTGTAACCTCTACTGTCCGTAGCCATGTTGGCTGAAGTTGTAACCTCCACTAACCGTAGTATCCATCACCCACTAATCATGCCTGTTACAACTGTATCCTAACCGTACTGCGTGTAACCCTTGCCGACCGTACCGGCTGCAGCTGTAACCTCTACTATCCGTACTGTCCGTAGCCATGTTGGCTGAAGTTGTAACCTCCACTAACCGTAGTATCCATCACCCACTAATCATGCCTGTTACAACTGTATCCTAACCGTACTGCGTGTAACCCTTGCCGACCGTACCGGCTGCAGCTGTAACCTCTACTATCCGTACTGTCCGTAGCCATGTTGGCTGAAGTTGTAACCTCCACTAACCGTAGTATCCATCACCCACTAATCATGCCTGTTACAACTGTATCCTAACCGTACTGCGTGTAACCCTTGCCGACCGTACCGGCTGCAGCTGTAACCTCTACTATCCGTACTGTCCGCAGCCATGTTGGCTGAAGTTGTAACCTCCACTAACCGTAGTATCCATCACCCACTAATCATGCCTGTTACAACTGTATCCTAACCGTACTGCGTGTAACCCTTGCCGACCGTACCGGCTGCAGCTGTAACCTCTACTATCCGTACTGTCCGTAGCCATGTTGGCTGAAGTTGTAACCTCCACTAACCGTAGTATCCATCACCCACTAATCATGCCTGTTACAACTGTATCCTAACCGTACTGCGTGTAACCCTCGCCGACCGTACCGGCTGCAGCTGTAACCTCTACTATCCGTACTGTCCGTAGCCATGTTGGCTGAAGTTGTAACCTCCACTAACCGTAGTATCCATCACCCACTAATCATGCCTGTTACAACTGTATCCTAACCGTACTGCGTGTAACTCTCGCCGACCTTACCGGCTGCAGTTGTAACCTCCACTAACAGTGCTGCCGAAGTCTGTATCCGGCACTAACCGTGAAAACTGCAGATGTAACCTCAACTAACCCTACTGTCTGTATCCTTCACCGACCGTACGGACTACAGTTGTAACCTTTACTAACCATGCCAGCGCTTCGATTCTGTAAGTGTTTTTAAACTACTGCGCATACGATTTTGTACTGACTGAATTCGTATGCGCAGAAGTGTCTAAAACCTTAGAGAATCGCACCGCAGGATGCCAGTACAACTAGTTGAGCTTTAACCCTTCGCTATACGCAATGTCTGTAACATTCACTGACCGTAGTACTACAGCTGTAACCTCCACTAACCGTACCAAGTCCGGTTGCACCCTGACACCCTGTACTTTGTTAACCACCACTAATACACTGTAAAATAAATTTAGCATTCATTTTATTGCCTTAAAAATATAAAATACCATTATATAGCTGAAATACATAAGTAGATATCACAAAGTTGATCCTTTCTCGATTAAACTATTGTATGACGAACAAAACTGCATTGTTTTTATACATTTGATTTGATTGTGCAACAGCGATGTATTTGTAAAATACACCACTCTCGACAGTGAAAAATGTTTGTAATTTCATGTAATGATTACAAAACATCCGTGTTTCAGCCAAACGGAGTTAAATGTAGCTTGAATTTGGCGTAATTTCCCTGCCGACTGCGACTTGCCCAATCCCCAAGACTGGCCTCGTCCACTGTCATGTTTACTGTTCATCAGATAAACAGTGGCCAATTTCACTGTTTATGACACATGTAAGATAATTCTGGCGTATTTTTTTACAATAGTCAATATTACCTATGACTATGTAACCGCATTCAGCTTACTAGAATAGTGTGAAGAATTCACTTATAAAAAATGGTCCTTGATTTTCTCCCTAGAATGTAGAACTAGAGCAATTATTTTTTCACACCGTTTCGATATCAGCACGAATCGTGTTTGCTTGTGAAAAAATGCGACATTCCAGAGAGAAAATCGAGGACTGCTATTGTAAGGAAAAGCGGCCGCGGGCGGGTCTCTTAATACGGTGTTCAAGGCTTATTCAGGGGGTTGGGCAAATCGCGCTCGCGTTACGTAAATGTTTCAAATTTCATTGAAATGATTGTGAAGTTTGACGGGCGCGGGCGATGAATCCTCGAGATAACAAGACGGACTGATGGAGCGCTGTTAATCTAATTACCTACACACTATATCGTGGCGCTCGTGGCGTAATATTTCCATATTAACATTCCACCCCGAAGACTCAGGAGTGCGGGTGAACTACCCCTTTACTTGTGACGACGCGCGACGTCCCTTTAGCAAAAATACTACAGTGCAAGATGATCTGTCTTATGTTTCAAAAAGCAAGCAAAAATACCTACTTTAGTTTTATTTATTCCTAATTTAGAAAGCATTTGGGAAACTTGGAACTCTATGATTAAATATGTGAGTGATTTTACCGCTACTACTACTTTCCCTCATCCGCACCCAAGGGTGCATAGGGCACTGCATCGGTACACCAAGTGCAGTGATGCTGCTAGTATGCCTACAACATCATTTTCAATCTATAATCATTTTCAATCTATAATCATTTTCAATCTAGAATCATTTTCAATATATCTATAAAAAAGATAAAGAGCACTTATTTACATTAGTATTAGGTATAGCACAATTATTATGCATAACGGGATAGATTTGTCAACATCTAACTGAAGCATTTGTTCGTAAAACTCCAGTTTTCTGTATGAAAATTGTGATATTTTCACAAAAAACTTTACTGTTTTTCAGTTACAAGTTATTTAACATATTTTAGAACTAAATTTTAATACAAGAAACTAGATTTTAGCGAACCGATAATGCTTCAGCTAAAGATTGAAATTTCGAATTTTAAATCTTGAATTTTTAATGTCATTTTACATTTTCGCTCGGTTTGTTTTGTAGTCCCGAGGTTTAGGAACCGTGTATCGAAGCTCAGCGGGCGCCGGACAGTAATAATGGGAGTTAGATTATCCCGCGCGGGAACATAAAGAAGGCGAGTCATGTAAACAAAAAACTCATCTGTTACACTTCTCTCTGAACCGAACTCATCCAGTGGCGTGCCGCAATACCTACTGCATGTTATTCCTTATAATTTATACAAACATGATGTGTAGCATTAAAATTTACGTACACAATTTTTGTAATGAGCAGGTTGGGGTGAATGTGTTTATGACAATCTTAGAGCCGAGACAGTGATAGGGGCAATGAAAGCATTTGGTCGCGTATTGACCCTTCTTTTCTTCCGCTTTTTCCAGTTAAAACGGAATCTATTAAATTTCGCGGATTAGCTTTAAAAAATCGGTAGAGTTGTGCTGGACTGAAAAAAGACTCAATAGTCTTTAAAACAGTCTAGGGAAAGGGTGGGGCTTTCACTGTAATGAATAAATAAGGGTTGTAATAGTTTTGAATTGGTAATGACGTTTTTTATTAAGACACCTCAAATATTTATTTTTGGGGATTCTTTTACAAGTAGCTAGTCAAAATAGCCTGTTGAGGTAGTTTAAACAAATATGTATCATATAAACAAATTTTCTTGATTAACGAATCGAGTAATTGTGGTAGCGAGACTCCAACCTAAAAATTATACTCTCACGGTATTATTGACAGACTGCAACTCGATTATCTTTACATACCAGTAGTTTAATTAGATAAACCACGTAATTTTTTCATGATGCGAGCCTCCACAGTAATTTTCACTTAAATAAATAATGATTTTTTGCACTTGTTTATATTTTTTGAAACGTCACTCCCGCGTCCACCGCCCGCCCCTGGTCGCGGGCTGTGGATACTATTCGTCTCTCCGATCCGCCATTTTCCGGTTGACGAGTCGCAAAATGGCGAATTGCATGCAAATCTACCGCTCCCGTTACTTACAGATACAGGAAATGCGCGCTTACGTCATCTTCTCTTATTGGCCTGACCAATCGTGTTTATTTTAGTGTTATCTACTTTTATTAGGCATTATTAATAGTCGCTTTAGTTTACTTTGTCACCTACCAAGCTTTAGAGTGCATGATAAAATACATTTTTGTGCGCGAACGTCGAAATTAGATTTCATTCTTAGGACATTTGTTTTTTTTAATGCGAAATGCGCAATTATTTTTTCATGTGATAAGCCGAACTTTTATTATTTGTCTCGCGGATACGTTTCGTTGAGGGACAGCGCCCGCTCTAAAAAAAAAATCCACCGATTAGACCAAAATAATATTAAACATCTTAATGTTTATTTACGGAATGAAAATTTGATTTGTATATTTGAATAACCTCAGCAACAGTATTTATTTTTGTCAGTACCCTAGTTTTTTTTTTATCTGCAAGGAACCATTTTACTTACTTCTATTTGTTTTGTGCTTAATAAAATAATTATTTGTATTTATATTTGAATTTTCAAATATGATTTTGATTTTAGACAAGATTCACAAATTATGTGAATATGGCCTTGTTTTCTTTATCAGTGTATGAAAAAAAAGACAAAATCCCTGCTTTGTAAAAAAATCAAGGTTGCCAGCAGGTACATAAAATATATGCACATTGTGATGTTCATCTCCTGCATCCCTATAATAATATAGTAGTAGTATAGATAGATAGAAGCTAGAATATTACAGCTGCACTCTTTCTTAGTGAGTTTTCCTCGAAACATTCTTTGTACTCAAAACAAAGAGGGCTTTTAAAAATGGCCTTTGTGACATTCTGCAAAGTGTTCTGACCTACATGTCCCAGAAATTCACCATCTCATGTATTATAGAAATGCAATCATGTGTATTGTTTTAAAAGCCGTTTAGATCACTACTAAAATATTTACACCAGTACCTAGAACATATTATATTTTTGTTTGTGTCGTGTGTTAATTTGCACTAATTACAATGATAATGTATTATGTATCCTTTAATCAACTTTCAATTTAGTAGAGATAAATAATAATTATACCAAAGTGTTCAATTCTATTAGTTGTGTTTATGTGCATAATGTTTTGCAATCAAATAATGCATTTTTATTATTCAATTGACTCCTGAGGCATGTGGTAAATTTTTTCAAAAAAAATATTAAAAGAATATTCGGAGTTAGTTTTTGCTAGAAGAAACACTTACTTTCGTTCTTATATTGCCAAATAATTCATAAACAAAAGTCAGAAACAACTGTGCCAGAAAATAGTAAACAAGTTGTGATAGTGTGAACTTAAGGATTGTAATCTGGAGTTTGCCTACGTAACTACTTCTGATTATCTTTTTACCGACTCAAATTGCTTTCTTACTCCTCAGACCGAATTCTATACATTCATAAATCAGTTTCTACTACATTTCCCACTTTCTACTCCTTTTAAAGGGTACTTGAATATCACTTTATCTCATGACTTAATCTTATCTTTTATGACTAAGGTTCAGTTTAACAACACCAGAATTAAAAATAATTTGAAGACAGTCAATAGATCTAAGACATGTACTCGAAACAGCATAACGGACAAATGCGATCTCTCAGGCGAATGTGTGGTAAGACTATGTATGATAGGTGTACAAATGTCGAAATTAGAGCAGAGTGCAAGGCTGAGATAAGCATTATCGACAAAATTAAGAAAGGACTTTTACGATGGTTCGGTCATGTAAAGCGAATGGATGATGAAAGAACGGCTAAAAAAATATATGTCGCGACTGTACCTGGATGTAGAAATCGAGGAAGTCCGAGAAAGACATGGCATGATCAAGTAAAACAAGTGCTTGAAAGTGGGCATGTAAGAAGTCGGAATAATCGACGTACGTGCATGAGAAGATGCATGAATGTGGAGGAAGCAAGAGAAGTGTGCCAGGACAGAGTGGTGTGGCGTTCTATCCTCTCTGCCTACCCCTTCGGGGAAGTGGCGTGATGGTTAGTTAGTTAGATTACAAAAATATAATGAACTCCCTGAGACCGTGAAAGAAGTTAACGGAATAAATGAATTTAGAAGGCCCCATTGTAGTAAAATACTAATATCTTCATAATCCTGGCATTGTAGTCAATAAACAACATCACGCAACATCGCTAATGGCTAATGGCTAGTATCATGTCATGATGCACTGCACTGCCAAGGTGAACCGTCCAATCATCGGTATCTCTGTTGTGTCGTCATGCACCTCTACTGCTACCTACCACCCACCACCCACAAGTAATTACCAGAAGGCGAGGTGATGTTTTGCATACTGATGATGCTACTAAACAATAGGAACTATTTATATTGAGTTACTCTTCGTTACAACATTATGGAAATATTATGATCAAGTGTACAAACATAATAAATTACAAAACAATTTTAATATATTTACCTTACTCATAAACTATTCATTACAATTTGACATCTCAACAGAGACGAGAAACTTGGAAGGGAATATGGATATCTAGGCGTTTACAGGGCTTATGACCTGTCATTGGCTGGGTAAAGTGGCCACTTGATGTATTACAACATTCCCATTTCACCTAGTATTTGATATCCATATCTGCCAATATACAGTAAAATGGCGCGATGCTTCACATGTGAACTCTCTGTCATCCATTGAGAAAATTGCTAAGCATTTTAGCAGAAACCTTTATGATTGCAAGTGAGATTCTTACCGAATTATATCACCTACTAGGGAACGCCTGAAGATGAATCTTCAATTTGTTATGCTTATAGCTTTTACCAGCTAATTTTTATAAACTACATTTTGAGTGTGTCCAAATACTTGTAGACAAAAACTGGATTTCACCCATTACGGGCTAATAATTACAATTTGACATCTCAACGTTGTAATACATGAATGTTGTAATACATCAAGTGGCCACTTAACCCAGCCAATGACAGGTCATAAGCCCTGTAAACGCCTAGATATCCATATTCCCTTCTAAGTTTCTCGTCTCTGTTGAGATGTCAAATTGTAATTATTAGCCCGTAATGGGTGAAATCCAGTTTTTGTCTACAAGTATTTGGACACACTCAAAATGTTGTTTATAACTATTCATTATTTTAAAACATTATTATTATTTTTATAATCTCCCAGTTGGTTCTTTATTTTTCACTCATGTATAGGTAGGTTGTAATGATACTGATTTCTCATTATTTCCCTAAATGTTAATATAAGTCGACAGATGATAATCATAATGTTTTTACAAAATCTTATTATTTTAACCACATACACTAACCTACTTTATAAATGTAATTCATTTATAAATGATTGTGACCTGATGTTTGGTACATTTTGTTTTCTGAATATATGTTACATAATTATTTATTCATGTATTTGCATAATTCTATATAAAAAGTATACTTATGTTGAATTAAGGTTTCAGTGAACTGATTTAAGAGACATATTTACTATTTACTCAGTAACTGTGAGTAAAAATTCCATTTCAAATATATCTGATCAGCAAATAATTAATTACCATCTACATAATATAAGAGCACAGCCCGAGCGCGCAGTGCAAACGTTGGGTACACCCCTCGACGATTAATTTGGACTCGTCCAAAGAGATACGACCCGTCCCGAGCGAAGCCGAGCAAAGCCGAGCGTAGCTGAACTGCGTTACCGAAATAACTACGTTACCGAAAGAACTACGTTTACTCAAAATATAATAAACAATTTAATAACTCAATAACTCATTTATAATACTAATATGGCTCAAAAAAAAGATATAAGAAGAGTCGTTGAAATCTCTGAACCCCCTCAATCTCCAGCATTTGCAGCCAATATGGATTTAAGTAATGCTATATCGTCACTTCAATCCGAGGTTCGTAGAATTGCCGATGGACGCTTGAATCAGAGGTAAGGGAATTGAAGAATGAAGTCTCAGTGCTGAAACAAAATGCTGATAAAAATGAAATATGGGCCAGACAAAACAATTTGGAAATAAAAGGAATCCCTCATCGTAACAGTGAAAATAATCTAGATACAATTATGAAGATAGCACATGCAGTGAACTGTCAAATTAGTCCGGATGATATTGACTTTGTAACGCGTGTGTCTGCGAAACCCCCTAATCAAAATAAACCCAAATCGCTAATAATAAAATTTCTAAGAAGACACACAAAAGACAGATTTCTGCACGCTGTCCGTGCCAAAAAAAATTTATCAACTATGGACGTCGGTATCCCTGGTATTCCTCAAAGTATCTACTGCAACGAGCATCTTACAGCGGGGAGGAAGAAACTCCTGTTCCAGGCGAAGACAGTCTCCCGCCAACTTGGGTTTTCGTACTGCTGGGTCAAGAACGGTTTGATTTTTGTGAGGCAAAAGGACACATCTCCCCCTATCAGAATTCAGACGGAGTGGGACATTCAAAAGTTGGCCAGCCCTTGATACGTTTTCTTTATTTTCTCTTAGCATTTTGTTTTTTGTTTTTGTTTCTTTTATTATTTTTCTTATTTATACTCGGCATTACTTTTATAATTTCGGATCTCTTTGATATGCCTGTACTCCCCCATCCCTTTTGTATAGCAGTATTGAGTTGCAGATTTCATATCTATCAAAAATTGCTCTTAGAACTATCTGCTACTGCAAATGTGCACACTTACTGTCAAGATCAGAACGAACTATGTTTTTCTGGTTGTACTTGTTTAAATCTTACTTTATATCTGTCTCTAAATTATACCGTGCGTGCTGTTTACACTGATCTTACTGCATTATCGCATTCTATCGAGCATTGTATCTGCAATACTGTAACCTGTCCGAATCTATGGCTTACTGCATTTATGTTAGTACCTCTCTATATTGGGAACTATTTCACACTTAAATTAACTCACACAAATAAACGTGCGAATATTATAGAATCTCTATTTCACTCTGACTTTGTCCCAATGATGAGGAGTATAATATTATGTTGTGTGACTACATCTCTAAAACGAAATTCCAGACTCACAATACTTTTAATCTATACTATCATGATCGCAATCATTGCTGAAATTAATCTTATTATGTTGTATTATTTCTTTAAATTTACTTTTATCAATTATGCAGTCCTCCTATAACATCTACTTTCAAAATGTGCGAGGTTTACGCACAAAATCTGATATATTCCTCAATAATGTAATCTGTGACGATTGGGACATTGTAGGTATAGTGGAGACATGGTTGGTGGATGGTATTAGTAATAGCGAAATATTCGATCCCCGGTATACAGTATTTAGGCGAGATAGAAAATATTCTCTTACAGGTCAAAAACTTGGAGGGGGTGTAGCCATTGCAACAAAGACTGAATTAAATGCCACTGAAATACTACAATGGCAAACAGAAGCAGAAGATCTATGGATTTCGATCCCAATAAATCCTAAATCAAAACTAAATATTTGCTGTATATATTTACCAGGAGGACCCAAACATGCCCATCTACTTCATAACTTTCATGAAAAATTAAATATTATTATTCAAAATAGTACATCAAATGACACTTTTTTAATTCTCGGAGATTTTAATCTTCCTGATATCTCCTGGGTAAAGACTGATGAAAATTTATTCCTTCGTCCAATTGATTACCATACACCCCCTAGTTTAGAATTCGCTGATTCCATTAGCTTTCTGGGATTAAATCAATTCAATCATGCATCCAATCGACTAGGAAGAATTCTGGACCTTGTACTATGCAATCAAAACATTATTACATTATCTATATGTGATAGTCCATTGGTGGCTGAGGATTCGCATCATAAAGCAATTAACATGTCTCTTTCTATGACTTCTGATAAACCTCTTCCAATCTCCTCAAAGAAAAAAATTAAAAAATTTCGGGATGGTGATTACCAATCTATAAATGAAAAACTAGTAAACCCACGACTGGAGTACATTACTTGCTCACAACAATATGGATGATGCACTTACTGTCTTCTATAATATTATTAATGATCTTATTAATAAGTATATTCCCGTGAAAGATGTCTCGGCAAACAAATACCCACCGTGGTATAATCCTGCTATCATCAAATTATGCAAAGAAAAATCTAAATATCACAAAAAATACAAATTACATAAAAACCCACTTGATTACAAAGCGTTCTCCTTATTACGATCAAGATTAAAACATCTGTCCTATATTAGTTATATAAATTATAATAAAAAAATTGAGAGTGAAATTCTTACAGATCCTAAACGTTTTTGGTCATATGTAAAATCTAAAAATACCTCTCATGTTATTCCTAGTAAAATTACCTACCTA
The DNA here is from genome assembly GCA_022494985.1 of Micrasema minimum. Taxonomy (NCBI): domain Eukaryota; kingdom Metazoa; phylum Arthropoda; class Insecta; order Trichoptera; family Brachycentridae; genus Micrasema; species Micrasema minimum. The sequence continues at coordinate 37,950 of JAGVSP010000659.1, forward strand.
AACCATACTGCTAATAACGGAATAGATATATGCAATTTATTTTCTGACTACTTTAAATCCGTTTTCACTCCTAATACAATACCTATTCTGTTAAACTCAAACTATTCTGACTATGGACCAGCTGATATTCAATATGCGGATATAACCCAAGCAAACGTACAAAAATTTATTAAAGAACTTGACATAAATAAAGGGAGTGGTCCAGACGGGATCCCTCCTATTTTTATTAAAGCATGCTATCAAAATTTATCTTTACCACTTACTATCTTATTTAAAAAGTCTCTCCAGGAATGTGTTTTTCCATCTCAATGGAAGAAAGCAAACATCACACCCATATTTAAATCTGGATCTAGAAATGACGCAAACAACTACAGGCCAATTTCAATATTATCGACTTTTGCTAAATTATTTGAAAAAATTATATATGAAAAATTATTCAATGCAGTAAAATCCTATATCTGTCCTCAACAACATGGCTTTTTCTCTGGACGCTCGTCCGTTACAAACCTTACTTTATTTACAAATGATATATTAAATACAATGGAAAGTGGTTTCCAAACTGATGCTATATATACTGACTACAGTAAAGCCTTTGACAAAGTTGATCATTCAGTCTTAACACGCAAACTTTTGGCTATAGGTATACATGGTGATCTTTTGCGCTGGCTAATATCATATATTAGTAATCGATGTCAATCGGTAGTAATAGGTGGATATAAATCTGACTGGGCAGAAATCTCCTCCGGTGTACCCCAGGGAAGTCTGCTTGGTCCCCTATTATTTCTAATATATATAAATGACATTAATGTTTGCTTTTATTATTCAAAATTTCTTCTATATGCCGATGATATGAAAATATACGCTAAAGTTGAATCTCATGAAGACTGCCTCATGGTTCAAGACGATCTTAATCGACTAACTGACTACTGTATTGAAAATAAACTATTTTTGAATATTGATAAATGTATCTGTGTTACATTCACAAGAAAAAGAAAAATTCTTAATTTTGATTACAAACTAAACAATAATGTACTAATGAGAAAGAACGAAATTAAAGATCTTGGGATTGTTTTAGACTCTAAACTACTTTTTGAACTGCATATCAATAAAATTACCTCCAAAGCGTTGAGCATGTTAGGTTTTATAATTCGAATGAGTAAACACTTTAATAATCCAAAGGCCTTAATTTCATTATGTTATGCGTTTGTTAGAAGCCACTTAGAATACGCATCTCAGATATGGAATCCGCAGTATGCCATATATATAACTAGAATAGAAAATATACAAAACAAATTTATAAAGTACCTAAAATACAAAACCGGACTTTCCTATGTATCAACTCTCGCTGCCTCCGCCTGCCATGGACTCACTTCTCTACGGTACCGCAGAGTTTGTGCGGACCAACTACTGCTTCATAAAATTATGACAGGATTAGTTGACTGTACAGAACTGCTTAACTCAATAACAATACATGTGCCAGCCAGGATTTGTAGACGGTACAATCTATTTCATGTACCAGTAAGCAAAACATCATATGCTAAAAATGCTTTTTTTCGTAGGACTTTTTCAGTGTACAATACCAAATTTATAGACATAGACTATACAAATATTACTGTATCTGATTTAAAATTTGCACTTAGAATGCATTATGTAACTTAATACTCTATATCAATAAATATGTACATCTCCCTTCCCCTTCCTATCCTCACTTCATGCATCCTTGTCCTTATCCGGCTCCATTTGCAATAACTCTCATCATTATTGTATTTTTTAAATTTGTTATATTTACTTTTTTAATATATATGTATTCACTTATATTATGTACTTACATACAAAAAAAACTGTATTATATTTCTTATTAAGTCTGTACAATCTGTGGAAATCTGTAATTGGTTCTGAGTTTATATAATGTATCTTTTGTTTACTATAATCATCTATGTAGAACTGTTGATTTCCCCAAATAAATAAAATAAAAATAAAAAAAAATAAAATATTATTTAGGATCTTACTCCTGTGGCTGCTTTCACTGTGTGCTAAACAGCCTGTCATGGCAAGTCAGAATCTATGTATGTAGAATAGTAGTAAATAGCACTAGCTACCTCTCAATTTTTTTACAGAACTCTTATAATTCAATAATTATAACACACAATAAAAATTGTCACAACATTGGCTATAGTCAATTAGCCAAACAAAAACTACAAATTGAATAGGCTTCTGTGCTCAAATTGGTCAGCGTTAAAGGTCAAAAGTAACCTTAAAATGAAAGTCACCTCCTTTTGATGAGTATTTGTGTAGTGGGCGTTTGGTGTATAGTCGATTGTTTGTGTTTGCAGGTGAAGAAGATGCAAGAACGGGTGTCCAAGAGTCGCGAGGACGCGGCCCGCTGGAGAGAGAAGTACGAGGCCGCGCTGAAGGAGATAGACGGGTACAACGCCCGCTACATGGAGGACATGGGGGTGGTGTTCGAGCGCTGCCAGGCCATGGAGGCGCAGCGGCTCACCTTCTTCAAGCAGCTGCTCTTCTCCGTGCACAAGTGTCTCAACATCAGCCAGGACCAGTGTGTGAGTACTACCCACCACCACCACCGAGGGAAGAATATGCCTTCCACCCTCCGCCCGATATAAATTCATATGTCCTGTCCAGTGTCACAGTGTTAGTTCAGTTGTTCGAAGGAATCTGCCTAAGAAAGACTCCAGACGCTGGTGTGCGCCAGTGATACATTTCATTATTTAGCTACAGTTCTAGAAGGAAAGAAAGTCACCATTTGCATATTAAATTAGTGATTTCATAATTTGGCTCCCACACTTACAACACAGTACTGAGGGAAAAGGGCCCACAGCCACCACCAGTCTTGGTGGTCAGCTGCGCTATTTTAAACCCTGTAGTACTTTAAAAAATCTAATCAACACAATGCCAGTGATGAACTGTTTGTGTTTTCCAACGAACAAAATATTTTCAAGCGTATATTAATTTGTTATGATTTCTCTGTTTAGATTACCACAAATATACGAAGAGCTCCACCACACAATAAACAACGCCGACCAACAGAAGGACTTGAAGTGGTGGTCCAACAATCACGGAGTCAACATGGCCATGGCGTGGCCGCAGTTTGAGGTATGTCAGCCTGACTTTACTCCACTAGTTAGTACTATCCGCCATGTTGATCTGGCATGATAATAATGTGTGTTGTGGCATGTGCACAGTTCGCCGCCATTATTATTTCTATTAGAATTAGCGCCCTCCGATGGTTGTTGAAACGTGTCAAAACTTGAGTGAAATATTTACCAATCGCGACATGGAATTTCAGACTTCAAAACATTGATACATATTTTTTTTTTAAAAACTTCCTTGATTGAGATACGCAATCTAAGTAAGTGTTCAATCAAACTAATTTGAAGTAATTCCGAACCAATCAACTGTAAAATAAAAAATAATACAGTCTTCCAAACAACCAAACATTATCCAGTTGTTTAAAATAGATAATGGTCTTTATTACCTGTATTTAGTTTATGCTGCACTGATTTATGTACATAAGCACTGCCTTTACCTTCCATACGTAGTCGGTTTCCCGGGCTGTTTCCATATTGGATATATTCACCGCTTTATAGCATACATATCCATATAAAAAAACCTCAGTAATGTAAACTTGACTATAGTATGGGTATCTGTATACCCATTTGTAAAACTTGCTTTGGTCATTATTATTTGCGATAAGAATTTTAGGAAAAACGGTAAAACATCATTTGTATAATCATTTGGAGGTTACATCAATTCTTCAAAGTCCTTAACACAATGTTTGGAAGTTATATTACTAGTTCCTTATCCCCTGTTTTGTATGGGGGGCTGAATAGTTTTCATTTTAAACCCATGCAAAATAAAGGATACAGAATGAAGAATATTTCTTAAGATATTTGCGATTTGGTTTGAGTTTGTTTTTTGTACAATTCATTGCAATCGTCACTCTCCACTCTCCATGGCCGCACCGCAGTTAGACAAACAACTTTATAAGAAAACTTAGGAAAACTTGTTGTTGAAAGTCCCCGGTGCTGAGAGATGAGGAGGGGGCGGAGTCAGCGGAGGACAAGGACAGCGAGCCGTGCACGGCCTGCTGCTGGAGAGGGACGAAGCTACTGCCGGCGCGGACCAAACAGTTTGTGGACGAGGCTCGCTACGCGCTGCCGTCCCTCTCGCTCGCCAAGAGAGACCCCCTGTGGGCGAGGAGAGTAGTGCCCTCCGTCAGCTCCATCTCAGCGGGGGTGGACAGTGGATTCTTGGTACGGCGCACTCAGAATGTTGGCTCCGAGCTCTCGCCTTCACTCTCTCTCCACTCCAGTTTAGCTCACCCAACAATGTTACCAACCAGTTAACATTCATTCATTATTTATGTTTAATTGCACTTAAATCAGTTTATGAGTATCTACTTCTTCCTGATAGAAGTGTTCCCATAAGTTTATAAGTATTATTTTAGTGATACTTTTTTGTTTCAAATAAGATTTCAATTGACACTTGGTGACAGACATAAAATATTTTTGTGTTTGTAATGCGAATATTGCAAAACATTAAATATTCAAACAGTTTTTAATAAAAGTTTGTTTATAATTTTTTTAAATCAACATAAGTTGATAATTAATCTCTTATTTGTAAATATTAAGAGATGAACAGAAACAATTTTTTTTATAAAATGTTTAGCTTGTAGGTATATTAAATATGATTTGTTGAAAATTATTATCTTCTACACGATGTAAATTACACGAGTAATTAAATATAATGTTGTAGATAATAGGAATTTTAAAATACATAGTAAATAAATAATGTATTTGAAATTAATAATTTTCACATTTATAATTGTTGCGATGTCGTAGGCTGAAATTCTTTGAATTTTAAATATCAGATCAGAATTTAGCTTAGATTATGTTTACATGTTTTAAAAATTCGAGTCAATAGAAAATTTATCGTTCAATAAAGGTATTGGAAATTTTTGACATTGTTGAAATGAATATATATCAGAGTGGATGAGGGTGAATACAAGAGTCTTGAAGCATCAAGTGCACTGACCATAATGCTTTCATTAGGACATAAACTGTGTGTCGCAATGTTCATCCACTCCACATCGTCTCCCACCTGTCTCTCGTATCTCTTCATCATGTCCCCGTCTGCATTGTCGCATTGTCTTCTCATTCTGTTGTCACTTGGTGATTTTAGTTCTTCAGTACACGAGGTAAACATATCGGATACTTGTACCGTCCTTAGTGTGTGTCTAGAGCTACATATCCTATCATTTCAGAAATCGGTAAATTTCCAAACCAGTTCAGTTTTGCTGAACTATCTATGTAGCTGAGGTAGTGTCCGACCAAAACTAAATTTTCAACCAAAACCTAATGTGCGCTTTTATTGTAAATTTGTTCAAAATAAATACTAGACATTTTCACATATTTTTTGGTTAGAAAAAAGTGAATTTTTTTAGTGTGCAAATTTGTTTAATTTTCAGCTTGAAAAGTGAAAAAGATGGAAAGAAAATGTCGGTTATTGTAACATTTCAATTTGGACTCATTTTCAGCCAAAGTCGAATATATTTTTTAGCGGAAACTGGCTGAAATTTAAACTTCGGTCAGTCACAAAACCATGGCGCAACGGAGTGATCTGAAGCTATAGTCATACATGTCACATGTCATGTCACACGGAAATGATTGGTAGCTCTTAATGTTTCACTGTTTGCATGTGTATCCGTACTCTGTATTGCTACAGTAGTCATATAACACGTAGTGCTTGTTTCTTCAGTAGACGTTGTCTGTACTAGTTAGTAGTTACTAGTTTAGTGTTAGTTACCCTCGGTAGAACATTGCTGGTTGTTGGTGCCCCCCACAATACACACACACCTGTACCACACCCACACACGCACACACCGCACCCTCGGTTGGAGCGCTCGGTGCTGCCTCTCCACTGGATGTTCGCAACTGTTGGATGTATTTCACACATGTTTTGACACTCTTTGGCAACCCTTTGGTTCAATAATGTTTCACCGATTTGTAAATAAATTATTGTCAATTAAGATTTTCACATACTGAAATGAAAAGATGACCCATTTCATTTGGTATAGTATCTTACTAAGAATGACAAGCAGTAGTAACCTTTTTATTGCGTAATTAATTGTTTTCTGATTTGGAAGAAAACTTGTAAATAATGTAAATGTGTTAAAACTTTTGAATGAATAGATTTTCTGTGTGATGTTTGAACATAAAATAGTGCATAAACCATTATGAGGCCACCCTCGTCTTGTCTAGCATGTGTGTCATAATTTTACATTATTTTTGTTTTTCTTTTTTTTATGTTGACGCCTTTCCGCCGCCTGTGTTTTATTTTGCCTTCCGAAAATGGATGGAACCGACCGGACAAATCTGACTGTTTCTGTTTACAAATTAACCACTGTGTGTCGTCCATTGTGGGTTCCCCCGGTAACTTGCACTAACAGGAGTACACGGAGGAGTTCCGCGACATCGCCAAGGGGAAGTCCAAGGAGAGCTTGCCCGCCGGGCCCATCACCCTCATCAACCAGCGGCCCGTGGGAGAGGACTTGCATGTAACCAACCTTTATATACATACTATGGAACAGGAACCAGAACCGGAACCTAACAGACATCAGCTACTATAATATATTAACCTCTTTGTTAGGGACTCAAAGTCATCATCTATTTTAGTTTAACAAATCAGAAGGATTAGTTTATCTATCTTGTACAAAATCATGACATCAAATTAATCTCATCCAGTATTTATGTTTAACGTGCTAATAATTAATCCAAAAAACCAATTACGGGCTAATAATTACAATTTGACATCTCAACAGAGACGAGAAATTAGTGAAACGAGAGTAATGGGTGAAATCCAGTTTTTGTCTACAAGTATTTGGACACACTCAAAATGTTGTTTATAAAAATTAGCTGGTAAAAGTTATAAGCATAAAATTGAAGATTCATCTTCAGGCGTTTCCTAGTAGGTGATATAATTCGGTAAGAATCTCACTTGCAATCATAAAGGTTTCTGCTAAAATGCTTAGCAATTTTCTCAATGGATGACAGAGAGTGTTCACATGTGAAGCGTCGCGCCATTTTACTGTATATTGCCAGATATGGATATCAAATACTAGGTGAAATGGGGAATGTTGTAATACATCAAAGTGGCACTTAACCCAGCCAATGACAGGTCATAAGCCCTGTAAACGCCTAGATATCCATATTCCCTTCCAAATTTCTCGTCTCTGTTGAGATGTCAAATTGTAATTATTATAAATATTATACATTTTAGGCCGAGCTGTATAATCAGCTGAATCATATATGCAATATCTCTGTACATTGGAAACAAGAAACAGAAAGTTTGTGATGTTGAGCCACAGCATATATTGCCACTGGTTTGATTCCTGGAATAGTCGGCTATATTTAAAAATCGAAGTAAAATGGTTTTTTTATTAAATTGATGTATTTATGTTGATTTTCTTTACAACCCTTTAATATGCTTTTACCGATTATGTTTTTGCAATGCTTCGCCCGCAGATTAATAGACTTACAAATATAATGAATGATTTTTGTTTTGCATGGTTTATATTGTTTGCGTTTCACTTGCATTTATAGAGTGCCCAAGACGTTGGCGTCTACACGTTGAGGAAAAACAAGGTTTGATCATTTACACAATTACCACACACTTATTTACTCTTCCACACACTATATTATTCTCTATTCCAGCGCAATACTGTAATCATTACAGACACATTACTCCTACTTATACTAACACCTCTCGTTACGCTGGTAGATCAATTACACAAATCCAAATATCCAAACATCATAACAACAATATTGTTTTACTACAATTTCAATAGATCAAATCAAACAGTATCTATCACCTGTAATAGAATGATGATAGTGATAAAACTAGTCATTTTTAATTATTGTTGTATTTTATTTTTCAATTTTGACGATATCCGATTTGTGTAATTTTTCTAGTAACGCAGCTGATGTCAGTAGGTATTATTGTGCCATGTGTAGTGCTTATTGTAACACTAATATTAGAACTATTAGAAGTGTTACAGTCTTGCACTATTTTATTTCCTAGATAAGTATAAAAAAAAAAAATTCAAGTAGAATTCTTCAGCAATAAATTTACTTTGCATTTAAAGTAACCTTTTTTATTTATTTATTATACTGCAATATTTTAACAAATACTAACAGCTTATCTCTGCAGCTAATTAACAATGTTTAATTTATTTAGATAATAATTAATAATATAAATGCCAAATTATTTTAAACATCAATTATGGTATTATGAAAATTAAGATTATAATTGAATGATATAGCTTAATTTTTCTTTTAGTTCTCTTGTAAAGTTAACAGATAGACTTAGTTATAAGTAAGACATAACATATTATGTAGTTTTATTTCATCATAATTAATTATGAAGTGTCACAAAGTGAATGCCGAATCAATGGAGAATTATTGTTTAAGTAGCAATACACGACTATCTGATAATATTTATCAAGGTATGGTTGTGTTTTTTTTTATTTATCAATTTATCAATTTAAAAATTCAATTAATATATCATCCATTCTGTTAATTATACAAACCGTGTTCTGCTGCCACTGTTAGTAAATTATATTTCAACTGAATACCTAGACTTTTATTCTACAAATACTTTTAATACATTATCAGTATATCACAGATTAAGCCTGTAATGCAATAGCTCCACCTTTAGGCGGACCACACAATAAAAACGGTTTTTACAAGATTATTTTTGTATATGCTTGTAAAAATCGCTTTTGTGCGGTCCACCTATAAGCGAAGCTATGCATTACAGGGAATCATACTGTGGTACGGATTTCTCAGAGTACTAGGTAGGTACCTACATTTGTATTTTTAACTATTAACACTATTCCACATTGCACTGTCAAATGGATTTCATTACAAGTTATTGACTAATGTAGGAGCTTCAGTTTGTAGTGTTAACTTAACAATAGTAATTCAATTCAGTTAAGAAAAAGATGTTGAATCTGGAATTGATTATGACATGGTAATGTTATAGTTTTTTTTATCTTGGCTAGGATCTACCGGTGTCAAACAACAAGGCGTCCTCTAATTCGTCTAAAGGGAGCAGCGTGGGAGGGACCCTCACCAACAACAAGGAGAAGCCGGAGATCTCGGCGCCCCCCCCCGCCCCCGCCCCCGTCCCCGACGCCAAGAAGCCCACCATCTCCTCGCCACAGCGGACCATCTCCATCACGTCAGTACTAACTACTAACCACTATAAACGCTATCATAACCAAACCAGACAATTCTTCTCTGTAATGGTAGTTTACTTTCAACACCTGAGATTATCCACAATATAAAATGTAATGTTATTATTATTTAGACTACATTTTGCTAGTTAATTGACTTGAACATGTTTGGTAATATGTAATTACAAGAGCTGTTTGTCCATCAGTAATGGTACGGGCCCGACGCGGAACACAGCCCCCACGGCCAACAGCGTGCAGAGCAACGGCAACGGGAAGGACAAGGACAAGGACAGCAACCCCTTCGAGGAGGAGGAGTGGGACGAGGAGGGCGCGGAGGGCGGCGCCGAGCCGCTCACGGACACGGGCGAGCCCGGCGTGCCGGTGCGCGCTCTCTACGACTACCAGGGCGCCGAGAGTGACGAGCTCAGCTTCCGACAAGGTACACACTTCTCCAGTCACTAGGTATACAGTATACAACCTCAAACATGGTAGTCCAACATACCATCCTGTTTGCATCAACTGTCCTGTCAGATTTACACGACAATCAAACCTATTTTATAACCCATTTGCCTAGAAATAATTATATTAAAAACTCATTTATTTATCGTAGTTGTTCCGTGTATAACAAATATTGCCCCCCTTTAGATATCTTTGACAATAAACTTAAAACGTAAAATGATATTACATGTATTTATTTATTCAAAAATTATAATTATGTTAAATATGAATTGTATCTTTCCCATCCTTCTCCCTTTTCCCTAACCTAACTGTCCCTTACCTACCCTGCAGTACATCTCTTTTTTTCTTTTCTAATTTTAAATTAGCTTAATACAATTTTTTATTTCCTAAAAGTTGTATTACTTAGCATTCGTTTCATATTTGTGAAAAGCTGTAATTGGATTTATACATATACATATGCAATTATCAGAAAAATGTACTAATTAAGACTGTTGTTTTTCCGTAAATAAAAATAAAATACTCGACTAGAGAGCCCGCAGTTTGGATTGCTTTTATTGACAGAGTGTGGCTCTTTTGATTCAGCGGGACCGCACACATTTTGGGGAAAGTACACAGCTGTAAAGATAATTGTAATTTATATTGTGTATCGCAGGTGACTTATTCGAGAAGCTGGAGGACGAGGACGAGCAGGGGTGGTGCAAGGGGAGGAAGGGGGGGCGCGTGGGGCTGTACCCCGCCAACTACGTGGAGCCCGTGGGCCACTAGCCGCCCGCCGCCCGCCAAGCTACAAACAAACATACAAACTGTCAATACAATAGGAATCAGTGTAATTTTAAGCAAATTGCCATTTCTTTTTAGACGGTTTATTCATATTCTGTGGGTTCTCAGACTTGGCATACAAATTGTGTACTGGTTTGTCTGACCATAAATAGTAAATTATGTTTAGACCTCTTCATTATGTTAAAATGGTTTATTTCGGTGAATTGGTGCAAATCTTAGGAGAGTAGCTAAATAAAAAGTGTTACTATTTCGTTCTGTATCATTTTAGTAAATGAAAACAGTATCCGAGACTCGACAGAGCAATTATATTGTTGAATCTTTGGTTTTCTAGTTTTTGAAAGTGTTGTTTTTTTTATTATATCGGCTTTTAATATTCCCTGAGGGAACTCGTAATATTAATATGTTTCTATTTATTTTGACACAAATATTAATGAAATCTATTTTCATTTTTGTACTGTTACATGTAAACATTTTGACCATCGAATCAAGTCAATTTCTTCTACGAAATTTTGGAAATTTTTAACTCATTTTGATAATCGTTTACAGCTGTGTATAAAGAAATGATATTTTATTACATTTTATTCCATCTCTGAATTGGTTTAAGTTTTTAATACATGGACGATATTGTACAATTTTTGGTATATTTATCTTCAATATTTGTGCCATAGGTAAACTTAACTGACTATTCAAGTTACGAGCATTGCAAACTGTAAGGAGGTGGATTTTCACAAGTTAATCTTAACAAATTTCATCATGTTACGACATATTCAGAAGAAAGGTATCATTATCCACTTATTACTTTACTGGCAAAACTGGCACGAGTGACTGTAGTTTTGTAAATTCTGTGTTTGTAAAAAGATAATAGGTTAATCTAGAAGTTACATTTTGCAATATAAACTGTAACATTGTTCAACAAATAGAGTATTCATCCCAAAGGAATAATTAGTGTTACTTCTCAAAGCAAGTTCTGGATTTGCTAATTGATTTGGATTTCTGATTTAGTAGTATTTTCTTTCAGAATGAACCCTCCCTCGGCGTCACGTTATAGGCGAAAGGAAAGGGTTAGCAAGAGCCTAAATGTTATGTAGTATAGTAATGGGGGACTGTATTCTGTAGACTAGACTTCCTTTACATCTGAACAGAATACATATTATATTATATTCCTCCAACATTAGTGTAAATAAATCATTGGAGCACTGATATTATAATGTATTGTGTTTGAATGATATTTGGAGTGTATTGAGCCGGTATTGATTGATTGGAGAAGGTGCCAACTTGAAACAGTAGTTGTAGAAACTGATTTTACATATTTGTGTAGAAATTAATTTAAAATGGAATATTTTTGTACAATTTTATTAGTATACGCATGTAACAAGTTGTAGACAATATAACGATGTGTTGTTTCTGTATTTTGAATGAAATATTTCTTCATTGTTTGAGTTGAATTGTTCCCATAAATATTGTCTTCAAACACGAATTGCTTTTAATTTATTTTTATAATATGCTAACCATCTCTAGATAAGTTCACCCATATTGTTAGATTTATTATTATTAAAAATGTTACAAAATTCCATTTATTAAATATGCTGTTGACCGTTATTTTTTTTCTTTTTATTTCTTCTATAGTATTTTTTGTAATTTTATTATTTAGGTGTCGTGTCATCCTAGAGTAGATAATATTTATTATAAGGCGTTGATAAAAAAAGAATATTGCCCTTATTTGTGTCCTTTTCTTCGACATTTAAACTCTATAGTATTTAATAATAAATTTATTATTTTTATCTACAAGAATGACCGTGGAATTTCATTCCAAATGGGTTTTACTATTTTGTAGGAAGTAAATTTCTAGGCAAAAGTATACATTGAATGTAAATAGTTTGTTTTGACCAACAAAACGGTGCGCTGGAGATTTCCTACAAAGTTTTATTATTCTGATAGAATGAGCTGTTTGTCATTCCCATGTGCGGATTCACTCCACACACCCTATATTATAAGTAATATTTTGCTATGTATGAGATTCTCATATAATATTTCGCACTGTATATATTATTTATAAACACCCTTTCTTTATTACGATCCTTTTTTTGTACCATAATATTGATTTTGAAATATTTGAATTAATATTTTGACTGTAAAATGTTGGGATAATTTGTCATGTTAGCGATGTGTGTACATACATTTCAGTCGGACTAAAATAAAATGTAATTTGTGCATTTTTTGAAGGATGGGAAATGACTTGTAGGAAAAGCTCATCAGTTTAAAGTAATAATAATTGTAAAAGTTAGACTAGCCGGAGCAACGAGGAGATAAAGTATATTTTATGTAAATTTGTTGATTATTTACGGTAGCTAGACTTACGTAGAATACGAGATGAGATGAAAATTACTTGTAAAACTGTATTTAACATTGTTGCAACTTATGAATATTGAAATAAGATGTATTCATTTACATAATAAATATTAAACATTATTTGAAAAAAACTTTTTTTTTTGGAATTCCCTTATTTCTTAAGCGCACTTTATATGAGACAGACATATACTTTCGAGTCTAGTCTTTCCTGTTCCTTATTTATTTGAAATCCCAGACAGCTCCTAACTACCAGGCAAAATAAACATCATATTAAAATAATTTTTACGGGAATAAACATTCCCCTGATGCACCATATCGTCAGTCGGCGTGCATTTATTTGAAATTATTCCAGACACCTCCTCAATATTATGTTTGCCTGGTAGACTTTATTCTCCTGATACGGTCGGCGTGCACTTATTTATTTATTTGAAATACCAGATAGACTTTATAGTTTATAGCCGCAAGGTTTTTTAGCCGCGCGGTTTATAACTACACGGTTTTTTAGCCGCGCGTTTTTTTAACCGCACGGTTTTTTTGCCGCGCGATTAATAGCCTCACGGTTTTTTAGCCGCGCGGTTTTTTAACCGCACGGTTTTTTTGCCGCGCGATTAATAGCCTCACGGTTTTTTAGCCGCGCGGTTTTTTAACCGCACGTTTTTTTTTGCCGCGCGATTAGTAGCCTCACGGTTTATAACCGGACGGTTTATAGCTGCACGGTTTTTAGCCGCACGTTTTTTAGCCGCACGTTTTTTTAGCGATACACCATATCGTAAACCAATGTGGCAATAGAGTCCCCACAACTTCTGCTACTTCACAAACAGATACACTTGAATTCAAACTTCTTTTAGCCATTCTAACAAACAAACATTACAAACCATCAATCAAAAAATTAAACAATTGTTTTCTTTTGATACATCATTTATTAAGAATTTTTTACATCACCATAAATAATTGAGGATACCATAGAACATAAATTCATTTAAAATATTCCTCCTGCAACAACATATCGTCGTATGGTAGTGAAGAGTGCCAACCCACCCACGTATTGTATAATACATATGGGGTAAGCTCTCCTCACCACCATGGCGACGATATTTCACATCAATAATGTATAATGTCCTAAACATATCAATATTATTGTGAGTATTACAACTATTTATTGTAACAAAAATTACAACTATAATAGGCTAAATATTTCATTACAGTGAAACCGTCCGAGAGTAACAATATATCTATCACTGTGTATTCCTAACATGGTGGGTGGTGGCGTGTAGCTTATGAAATCCATCCATTGTCTATTCATTTAAAATTTGCTTATTGCTGATGGGAACATTTTGTACTTGAATAAAAGTTTTATATCTGTACTTACGTGAAAAATATTTGTTTAGGAGTTTTTCCATTTGGAAAATATTGTGTGTAATAAACACATACGAACATAGTTAAAGTTGCATTTATAAAATAACAAGGTCCGAAACTGAATGGGTGACTAAACCGAGAATAATGTAAGAATCTCCGAGAACGTTCTTGGTTACTCTCGGTGGTTCTCGACGAGAATAAAGAGTAATTATATTTTAGAATTTCGTTTTTCAATAAACAAAGATTGTAATATTGATAAGAAAAAATCACTGTGGAAAGACTTTGGTAGTTTACATTACTTTACACTAAAATCGTATTTTAAAACTACAGCAGAATAATAGCTCTTTTTAAAGTAAAATAAACAGGATAAACAATTTGTTTAATAAACTTTAAATCATTTTGGATTTTTTACTATAAAAAACTTTCTTCGACAACGGACATTAATATTTAAAGTGAAATGTTTTTATTTTACAATAAAATTACAAATTCATATCTGGAAAACACATTCTTCAAATACGATTTTGACTAGATAGTATTTACCTCAATAAACATTTGATGAGTACAACATGATATGGAATAAGTCCGAGTAGCAAACGGAAATGTGGAATAAAAACACTATACAACTACACATACATAATATTACGCCACAGTTGTATTCAGTTTCAGGAAGGATAACAACTATTATGAGAACATCAGAACATATTGGTGATAGTGAAACTGAACAAAGTAGTGACGACAGTAAGTAGATACTGATTTAGATAAATAACATACTATCACAAATGGAACTTATCTAATATTAACTAATAATAATATTTGGCACGATTATACTAAAATAACATAAAGTAAACAATCAAAATTTAAAATTTTAACACGAGATTAACAGCTCAACAAATAAAAATAAAGTTTTTCTCTCAAATTCAGATGGTCAAATAAATATTGTATAATTTACAAAGACGAGAGATATTTGCTACTGCAAACTGTAAGCTTTAATTAACTACACATAGAATTAAGAGTTTAAAACGAGGAGTACAAAAATATAAATGTAGAGAAATAATTAGTTTCTGCGGAATGCTTGAGATTACACCTGTTAAAGCAATGTATTTGGGAATCCAGTCAATATTCTGAGATCAACAATCAAGTTTTCTTTGTTCGATGAAGTAAATAATATCACGAGAGCTCGCCCTTCACCAGATAACCCAGTTTGAGAACCTTCTCGGCTTGAGAGAGGAAACATGCCTTTTTTTAGAAGCTATGGATCTTTGGATATTTGTTTCTAGACCTGCAATCATTAGGACTGCACGGTCACAGTGACATCAGAAGCTCGCCCTCAGCTGGCTAAACAATGTTTTCTGCACAAAACTTATAAATAAAAAGAGAGATTTCTTCATATAAAAGTGAGAATCATTATCTTATTTGAGAATTTGTTAATTTTTATTAGAAGCATATTCTGTTCGAACATTACTTATTTACTTATATTAAAATATAATTCCCACTTCATTCGGCATCAAACATAAACTTAATGACAATACAATTATACGTAGAATATCGTCAGCGAATAAACCGCTAATAATCAAATTGTAGAAGAGACAAAAAATAATGGATGTATTATGTGATCCAGTGGAGTATTTGGGATTATAATACTCGTTTTTTAGACTTGTACATTAGGAACTAAATAAACAGACATGGGCAGAATTACTAACAGAATTACATTATGTCGCTTGGGCGATATTGTTTCTTCCTCGATCATATATAAGGTGCTTTACATTGAATATATTCTTTTTTAATAACAAGAATAGTGCGAAATTTAAGTATTCTTAGAATTTTTTTTAAATTTCTAAAATAGTATGCCGTTATTTATTTCCTCCGCAATCACTCTACCAAACCCGTTATTATTGTGTGTACTAGTATATTAGTACGCATTCGTAAGGAATAGTATTCAACTTTAATAATAATATACATTGTATGAACAAGTCACCCATTTAAATATAATGCATTCGAAGCAAAATAGCCACAGGAGTGCGGCTTGGATTAGCGGGCGCCGCATTCAACAGTATGGAGGATGTTTACTACCTAACTAGGGCCCAAAATAGTAGAGTTTTGAGAATAAGTATTTTGGAAGAATATTAGGCTAATTTCTTAACTTGGAGGCAGTTTGTGGAATCCATCACTCCACATTGGAAGTGGACATGGAATGATAACGATACAAATAGGTAAAAGAAAGATAAAACATTGTACAACAGGTTACTGTTAGTTAAATAACATAAGTGATAATTATAAAACTCTCAAGTATAAACTAAATATGCGGGAAGGTACTTTATAAGCGTACAGATATTTAACAGCGAGGTACAACACACATTGATATGATCTATATTATGGGAAAGTATCAGCTAACAAACGCTGGAAATGTCGCCTAAACTATATTCACATATCTAATTACATATTTGTACAGGAATGTCACAGCATTCACATTCATTCCTCTGCCTCTGGTTTGTATTATCCCAATACTGCCAAATAAGACTAACTGGATGAAAAGCGATTTAAAATATTTGCATGTTTCAAAATAAAAAGTGTTTTTGCTGGTTTTATCACGCGCCAACTAAGATCAGTGATAGAACTAAGAAACCTCATTACGACAATTGGATTTATAAAACATTTTCATTACCATATAGTTGGTTTTTGCAATTTAGGAACAATACTATGGTGTAAATTGTTGTGCAATCAGGAAAAATAATAATTAGACATTGGATTACATAAATATGCACCAAATACGCCGAAATATGCACTATAAAATATGTTTATCCTATAGTCTCCACGTCTACTGATGTAACTGAGCAGAATTAGCTGTTTCGGGCCCTCGGGCAAGTTTTCACCTGTACTGTTGATGTAGGCATTTATTTTCTTCATAGCTTTAAGACCCTGGTTTAGACTGGTCAAGACGTCCAACTTGTTTCTTATGGTGTCAGAAAATGGGTTTGGAAGTGAATAAACTAAAACGTTTTGTAATTACTGCTGTTTTTTTCTTAATTAAAGGATTTGCGTATAAAATATGCACCATAAACGGAAAATAGCCATTATTGTGATTAGAAAATGCATATAATCTGATGTCTAACTGTACCTAGACTCTAGAGGGCCCATGTTGGTAAAATGACCTGTACTACCAATACCCAATACCATATGCAAGGCTCGACACAGCAGAACATTACTAATTCAGTAAGCAACAATGGTTCCTTACAGTGATGCATGATGCTGGTAATAATACTAACTTACAATTTACACAGTGAAATTACTTTACCTACTGTTAAATTTAGTAATTTTTAATATCTACTTATTCTGTATAGTAATTTACAATAAATAAAAGCATTTTGTGAAGGAAATCAGTCTGAGAAATATTGGTACAGTAAAATAAATATTTTACAATTTCTCCATTCACATTAAAAATTAATATTATAGAATATTTACAATAGATCTTTAAATAATAAACATTAAAATAATTTTGTTTCTATAATATGTCTCCTGCTGATATTTCCGATTTTCTAATGTACGAAGTATTATTTCGGTATTCTACCAGTATAATATACACATCTTTTCATTTTCTTTAAAAATTAGATTGAAAATGACGTTTTATATATAAGTAACAAATTACATAATGGGCCATCAATAGAGGGGTTTGAAGAAGTTCGATAGTGAGTATTCACTAAAAATTGGTACATTCTTTTGAAAAGGGGTAAAATTACTCAAAATTGTGGAAAGCCACTAATACATAATCATTATGAATACAAATTGAAGCCCAAAATGTCACAAATCAGATAATACATTATATTACCGGCAAGTTGCACGCTGGAGAGTACCCGTAGAGTAGCCAGGCACTGTGACACTCACTGTAGACAGGCCTGCAGTTTCTCTAGACACTCACTGTAGACAGGCCTGCAGTTTCTCTAGACACTCACTGTAGACAGGCCTGCAGTTTCTCTAGACACTCACTGTAGACAGGCCTGCAGTTTCTCTAGACACTCACTGTAGACAGGCCTGCAGTTTCTCTAGACACTCACTGTAGACAGGCCTGCAGTTTCTCTAGACACTCACTGTAGACAGGCTTGCAGTTTCTCTAGACACTCACTGTAGACAGGCCTGCAGTTTCTCTAGACACTCACTGTAGACAGGCCTGCAGTTTCTCTAGACACTCACTGTAGACAGGCCTGCAGTTTCTCTATCCACTCCTGAGCATCGTGCGCCTTCACAGCGCAGAAGTAAAATGTTCGTTTGCTAGTTCGTAACTGGGGAATAAAAATATCTGTTTAAATATTTATTTTCTCAGATTTTAGAATCTCCAGTTCTATAACCACTCGTAGAACTAATTGGATCCAAAACACCAAATTGCACAAATTCTTATTAAAATGTGTTTTTTTAATTTTGTTTTATTTATGGATACTATTAATTTCACTAAATAAATTATATTTGATAACAATTTGCAAAAATTTATAGAAAAAATAAAATCAACAGCTAAGGAAGAAGTGAATAATAAGTGAACTTACATCGAAGAATGATCTGGAATCTGTTTTCTTGATAGGCCCGGGAGCGGGCTGCGCCGGGGTCACCGATATTACTTCTGCTAGGTCTATGGAACACAACAGATATCAGAGTATAAGGGAATACATTAACAGAATGTATATTGTACATAATGTATTGAATATTACCTATATGCCCCCTACAGTTGGATTCTTCAGCCGCATCGTAGTACCTCAACTGGTGCTTGATGGAATCCAAAACAAACCATCTGCAAGTCAAAATACATCACTTATATCAAATCAGTATTCAACAAAAGTAAATCCAGATGAAATGGTGAGCGAGGAATGCTCAGAATAAGTTGAGATATGATGTTACCTCTGCTTCCAGCCCTTGAGCAGGTTGCCGCGCTTGTACAGGTAGCCCTCGTGCGTCTTGTTCTCCGCCACGTTGGAGCTGAACTGGTCGTAGTACTGCTGGGAGGACGTCTGCAGAGTGGCCACACCTACAACCGACAACTTTGTACTAACATGGCTCTATAGAACATTCATCAAAGGAAAATTAAACATAACGACAAACAAATTACCTGATAATAAATCAATATCTGAATATCTGTTTTTATCAGCCGCCAATTTTCCATGCGGTATGTAGGCAATGTTGTCCTTCCTATTTTAAATATGTTACTAGAATGGTTTTCGAACAAATCATTCAACTCTTTTCTGTCATATTTAATCGCATTGCATAGAAAAAGAAGGCTTTATGGTTATCGAGTTGGTAGATTTGGTAAAATTTGATATAACCCACTTGCCTACAACCGACAGTAAGTCAGCATACCAACTGTTCAACAACCTTCCTCTCTAGATGTACACGTGCACAGGCTACTTACTGGAGTTGACGGAGGGGGTGTCCTGGTGGTGCAGGGAGGAGGGCTGGTCGGGGGCGGGCGGGGGCGCAGGGGCGGCGCCCGTGCTGGCCGCGCCGCCGCCGCCCGCCGCGCCCCCGTCTCCCTTGTACTTGGTGCAGTGCGCCGGCACCGAGTCCGCGCAGCGCTCGTGGCACAGGTAGCCGCAGTCCATGCAGCGCACTCCCGTCTGGAATACACAAATATTCATTGGTTTTTTAAAATAATTGATCAATGCAATCTTAGATTTGACGCCATAACCATCAGTGAGAAGCGAGCTCGATGGGCCCTCCTGCATGACATAATAGAAAGAATGGCTGAGGGGACCAATTCGAGAGGGCGCCCCCGAAGAGTATGGAAGTCTGGAACAAGTGTGTGAGGACATGAACTGCGCCTCATATACTGAGCTGAAAAGGGCTGCGGAGGTAGAGTCCAGTGGAAAACATGATTGAGACATCGGAGAAGAACGGTTTTAAGATAAATTTACAGTTAAATAATACATTATGTTACAGACATTACGATTTAAGCAAAAATGAGGATTATTAACACAACTTTTAAGGAAAAAAGAAAAGGCAAAAAATGTAAATCTACCAGATTATTCTGCGTGATTGGAGTGGTTAGAGTTAAGTGATATTCAGATCACCAAAGAAATCTAAACTGAGATGTTTGATAGCAAGTCTGAGGAATTTCAGTACAGCAGAGTTAATGTTACGGAGCATAGTAGAGTAGGTATATTCTGTTGGAACAATAGTTACCTTGACGGGCCCCCAGAGCAGCTGCTTGCAGTGGTCGCAGTAGGTGAAGGAGGAATGGTGCGCGGGCGCGAAGCGGTGCGGGTGTGCCAGGCCGCCCGCCGCGCCCGCGCCTCCGCCGCCCGCCGCCTGCCGCGCGCGCAGCAGGATGTCCAGCGTGGAGCGCTTGTGCGCCGCGCGGCCCAGCGAGCGCACCATCGCCGAGCTGAACGACGAACTCCGCTGCAAACCCAACGCAAATATAGAGGAATTGCCAGCTAACCGAGAGAACGAGTACAAAGCGCACAGTACAACACTCAGTACCTGGAGGTCATCAGTGGTCGGGAGCTCTAGCTTGTCCCACAGCACTCTCCACTTCTGGGGCAGGTATCCCAACTCCAGCTGTAGTTTACGTAACCTCTCCAGCAAAATTGTGAAGGCGTCTGGCAGGCTCGTAGCGATCCCATCGTATCTGTAATCACACTACTCGTCACACACACTGTAAGGGAAGAGAGCGTATCCGGCGAGCACTATTACCAGTACGCACCCTGCGGTCACCATGATCCTCTGCGTGTCGAGGGCGGGCGCGCCCCCCTCCGCGGCCTCGCGCTCCTCGCGCCGGCAGCGCTCCTGCTGCAGCGCGTCGGGCTCGTACGGCGCCCCCGAGCTCAGCTCCTCCATGGTGTAGTACTCCCACACGTCCAGGCAGGCGATGGACGACTGCGGCCGCAGCACCTAAAGTAAACAAACGGAACTCTAACCATCTCAACAAATCGTGAAAATTTTCGTAACGCAAATCAAGACAACCGTTTGATGCAAAATTTGGCAATAGACAAAAAATAGTACACAAGATATATATACGTTGTATTTATATACAAAGTTGTCTGCTTTTAATAAGATAATAATGACTTACAGGGTGCTCAAAGTCCGGCGTATACAGGAAGTTGAAGAAGATGGGGGACCTCTGATGTTGCTTCTCGATGTAGTCGAACACGGACTGGCCCAGGGGAGGGTTGCGGGAGCTGGACGGGGGGACCCCTCCCACGGAGTAGATGGGGTCATCGGTGCCGCTCGTCGGTCCGGTCTCCACGCACTGTATAAAGAGACATAACCTTCTATTAAGGCTGCACCTGAAGCCAGTGTTTATTTTTGTATTTTCAAAATGATATTCAGGATTTATCGACAACCACAAAGCTTAAAAAAAGTTATCACATATAGATATAGGATATAGGTATTAATAAAAAGTAGTAATTGGTAATTGGTTATTTACGAGCACATTAAATTCTAGGGAATTAGCGGCTAGATTTTGTTTTATTATCGTACTTTTAGCCGAGGTACTCTCGCTATTCCTCGCACTCAATTCTCAACGTAACGAGTAATCCCACTCTGTAGGTGAACTTACCCTCTGCCTGGTGTTGAGGGAGCCCCTCTTGTCCTCGGCGGCCGCTATGCCGAGGTCCTCGCGCTGCTCCTCACACTCCAGGAGGAAGGTACGGAAGCGACACGACACCGAGTGGTACGCCAGGAAACGAGTGGAACGTAAAT